>JAGFMF010011662.1:7458581-7524088 GCA_019455555.1 Galemys pyrenaicus
GGGAGGGAGGGAGGGAGGGAGGGAGGGAGAGCAAGCGAACTAGAGTAACTGCTCCGCACTCACTGATTTGTTTATACTGTAAAGCAAAGCAGCTGGAGCATCACATGGCATCCTGGGGTCTGGAACTGGCATGGAGGAATGGAGAGAACCCCCTAGCTGTGAGCCTTCTCGCAGGTGGCTGAGGATCGAGTGCTCAGAGAGCTGAGAAACTTGCAGGAACACACATAGTTAATAATAGTAGAGTTTATGCTTGACACCAACTTTTGCTCTAAGTGTACGCTTTTCACTACCCGGGCACCTTTAATCAGCATTCAGAAACCCAGAGTTCAGAGAGTTTAGATCAATTAGCCAAGGTAACACGACTCTTTAAAAATGATGTGCACCTGTTCAGAAATGATCGTGAATGAATTTTCCGTTCTGTAGTTGATGGACCATTTCTGCAGTCAGAAATGCCAGGGGCACTGACAGGGGAAGGGCGGGACTCTGGCTTGTGGGTGGCTGCTTTCAAGGCAGTTCGACACACCTAACCCCCGACCGCACCCCACCCCCACCTCACCGTCTTAGCTGGGGGAGGCTGTTGAAGGGGGTGTGGAAAGGGAACTCAGCTTTTATTGCCACCACCCTAACCTCACTAGCAACATGAATGTTACTAGTGAAACATGTGCACACGTAATTCTGCATAAAGGTTTACACGTTACATGCCATAGGTGAACATGCATACGTGCACAAATCCATGGCGCAGTCTTAATGAGAGGAGAGTTTGGGGGATGGGCAGATCGCTTCACCCAGTGCCCGAGCGCCTGGGCCTGCTGGTGAGAAACAGCCTATGAAGTCATCCGGTGATTTATGACTCGATCAAAATATTTAATGTCACTTTCTGCCAAATTTATGATGCCAAGTTGAGATCCCAGAGTTATGATAGACTTTAATTAGGACAATTTAGGGTTCATGTAGCTTACATCAAAGTGAGAGAGCAGTGGCTCAACAGTTAAATTGTTTGTATCATTTTAGATAGAAAATGTTTCCCTGAAATTACTTTCTAAAGTCAACATTTATATTACCTGCTTTTATAAAACCTTTGAGGACTTCCCCGCGCCCCCAGCCCAGCTTCCTAGTCATGAATCACCAAGGCCCTTGCTTTGAAAGGAGTTGAGGGCACAGTTTGCAGTGTTATTCAAAGGAACTATTCTCCCTTAGACCCTCTTCCCTCCAGGGGTTCATTCTGAAATTAGGGTTCCCACTCATCTTACTTCACGCTCCTTCGGAATCTTCCTGCCAACCCCGCCATGTAGCAGGCCCTGTGGTCTGGGGTCTAAATGTAAACTCGGTCTGCAGCTCAGAGCCACCGCCTACCCCCCATACGCCAGAGTGAATCCGTTCCGTCTCCGCCTCAAACCCCAACTGGAGGCCCCACGACCTGCGATCAGAATTATGGGCTAATTATACCCAGCACCCCTTTGAAAAGCCCCACGGAGGAAAGAGCCACTGAGATGTCTCTCGCTGTGGGTCTGCACGGAAGTGGCAGGGGCTGGAGCGTCTTGGAGCCAGGAGCCATCGCCAAGGCTCTCTGTTGACAAATGCTCACGTCTACTGAATCCAGCGTGGCTTTGCAAATCTGTTCAGGAAAGAAGGTTCTTGGCAGAAGCTTTTAATTTCTTGATGATGCACAACTTCTATGGAAAATGGGAGCTTTTCCTCTTGCTGTCTTCCTTGTGCAGAGGGGGCTGCCAGCCAGGGGCCTGTCCACCTGGTTTTGAGCTCCCTGGGCAGCTTCGGGCCTTTCGTTCCCTCCCATTTAATTGCTGCCCTGCAGCTTAGTGCCTGGGAAATCTTGGCAGATCCCTCAAGGAGTCTCCTTAACATAAATATAAATCAGCACTCGCTGGGACAGACTATCTGTGGCAAAGGGAAGTTAGCTATGTGAAGAGACAACAAGAGTTTCTGACTTACTGATCAACTTTTGTGAAGTGTTTGTTGTATCTCAACTGAATCTTGAAAAATTCCAGAATCACCCCCGCAAACTTAACTAGAAATGAACAATTTACAAATGTCTTCCATCTTCTAAACAGAACCACAAACTCATTTGTCCTCGAAAGAGAACTGGGGAAAGAGTAAGCCAGCTGAAATTTGAGTCATTCTGTGTGTTCTTCAAAGCCAAGAATGGGTGCTTCTTGTCCTCAAGAAGGGGACTGGAATCAGAATTGTGGAAAAATTAACATTACTTAATTTTTTTAAGATTTATTTTTATTTACTTAAGCACACAAGAGTTGCGGGAGGTGAGAGGATGCACCAGAGACAGAGCGGGGAGCAGAACAGGAAGATCGACTGAAACACACTGCTGAGGAGAGCAGCGGGTGAGGCAGGAGAGGTCTGCTGTGCTGTGTGTGCCAGTTCCCTGGCCAGGGATTGAACTCATGCTGCAGTGGCTCAGTGCTTCATAGCACTGAGACTTAAACCTTGCCCCACCAGAGAGGCCCTAACATGACTTATTTTAAAGCTTAACTATCAAGTGGTAGATGAAAGGCCCGACAATTCTCTAGTAAGTAATATTGGGCCTGTAATGCCACCCTGAGCCAGCTTTAGACAATGGGCGTGGGAGGGGGAAAGAGGAGGTAGGGACTGAGGAGGGAAGATGAGTGGGGGAGGGAAGCAGTAACAGCAGCTCTAAAATCATGGTGCCGCTGGCCTGTTTGTGAAAGAGCAAAGGCTTCCCCAGTTCTTGCTAGCATGCGACTGGTATGATAAAATATTTAAAATAGCTGACATATATTTTTATACATCAAATAAAACAACCTTTGTTCATCAAAATATGTATCAGTGTGTCAAGTCAAAGAAATGACTCATCCACTTAGGAAGATGCCCGTCAGTTTTCTTAAACCCCTAAATTGTCAAATTTAGGGGTCACTTAGCCAGAACACCTTCGAGCTGAGAAAATGTAATTCTTGATGATATTGTGTAATCACTGTCCTGTTTACTATTGCACCGTCCAGTAATCCTTGCTTTCTCACAATCCAGATCATGCTTTAGGCTGCTGAGGCTGGGATAGCAGCAGCAGAAAACATTTGAAACCTCCACGTTTCAATAAAATTAGACCAGCAGGAGACACGTGCACATAACGCTATGTGCCTGCTCCAAGCCCCTCGCTTGCGCTAACTAGTGGAGTCCTCACGCAGCTGGTGCATCAAGTCCTGCGTCCCTGCTGTATGGGTGGGGGGTGCTGGGGCACAGGGCGATTAAGTAATTCACCCCAACCCCACCTCCTGACCACCTAATTACACTGTTTCAAAAGTATCTCCAAGCTCCCAGTCTTCAAAAGGAAATTTAGTAGCAGGTTGTCTGCTCTAAGCCCTATAAACATTTACAATAGGGCTTAGTTTGTTATTGCCTGTGTCAAATATCTGCTTCTGTTTCCTCTGAAGAAAGAAGCTATTCTATGCAGGTATTTATTTATCCTTGACTTACTTTCAAGAGAGCCGGGTAAAAAAAAGCACTATCAGAAAAGAACCCTAAACCAAAACTTAGGAAACAAGGTTCGCACGGCACTGTTGAGCCCCTACTGTGTGCTTAGCCGAAGTCTGTAGCCACGTCGCCACCTGTGGCCACCTGGTGGCTGCAGATCAGAGTTGGTCTGCAGCCCAGGCGAATGCCACTGCCCATCTTAACTTCTGGAAGAGCCCCAATTTACCGGAACCACGGATGCAGATGTGTCTACTGCAAGGCTCTGGCCCTGAGGGTGAGGAAGCATTGGTGTGCGTTTGCAAGCTGGGGACAAATATACCTAGAGATCTCAGGTGGCAACTTGCTAAGGGACCCTTTACTAACCTGCCATCCAGGCCTGCTCAGTTCACTTGTTACTGAACAGACGAGATAATTATTTGTTCAGAAGCAGGAACATCCATCCGTCTGCCAAGCTTCTGTTTGACATGTGCTATTCCAGCAAACAGCGAGGTGAGTCTCCATTCAGAAGAAAAATGGGACATTTCAGAGCTCAGCTTCACCAGTGCTTCCTTCTGATGTGAAATGTACTTCACAAATGACTGGAGAGTCCCTGTCAGGGCCTGGGAGGTCTAGTAAGAGGAATAGCACACGCACACACAAGCAACACACTCATGCACAAACGTACACACTCATGATCACATATGTACACTCATGCACACTCACACATGCATATACACACTTGTGCACATGCACTACACACTCATACACAAGCACACATGTACACTCAAACATGTACACACATATTTACTGCAGTTGTAAGGTTTACAGGGCTAGAAGTTGCTTTAAAAATGTGTGGCTTTGTAAGTAGAAGTGCCTGCATAGGTGGTGATATTGAGTCATTTCTTCAAAACAATACATACGTGCAGTTTTCAAAAGAAACCGCCATTTACATGAAGGAATAGAAATCTTGGGATTAATGTAATTAACAGAAGTTTAGTTTGCAGCCAAATCTGATGCAGATGACTTCATTATGATATTTCATTAAGAATACCTGTGACAGGAGCTTCCCTGGTGGCACAAGGGGTTAAGTCACAGCACTATGAAACATCCACAGCCACTGCAGCCTGAGTTCAATCCCCTTGCCAGGGAGCTGAACCGCATGGCGCAGCAGACCTCTCCTGTCTCCCGCTGCTCCCCTCAGCAGTGGATTTCAGTAGATCTGCCTGTTCTGCTCCCCACTCTGTCTCTGGTGGATCCTCTGACCCTCCATACCTCTGGCCTACACCCCAGCTCTTATATGCATAAATAAATAAATATTTTTAAAAACGCCTATAAAATGCTTTCTATCTCTGGAATTAGAGGACCTAATTTAGGGGTTAAATTGATTTGTATGTTTCTTTTTATAATAGTGTAATTTATAATTTACAGATTAAATAAGTTCATCCACCAGTCCTTAAGAGGTCTTTGCACTGACATTTTAAATCACTGTGATCAGTAGACTTTGGATGCTGCTGGATCTTAAAATAACTGTGAAAAGGAGGTTAGGCCAGCTGGGCAGGGAAATGGAGGGGCAGTCAGCCAGTGCTGCAGGGGGCAATGAGGCCACTGAAGCCCTCGCCCACTGGCTGATTGACAAGGGATTTAAGACGGGCAAAGGGCGGTGAGACAGCAGGTCTCGATTCCATACAGCTGGCATAGGCTGGAGGCTCAGCACGGGGTCCTTCTCCTGGGCGTGTGTAAATATAAGGTAAACACTCCCTGTCTCTGTGAGCAACATTTGCCTGCAGGGAAGCAGGAGTAAATAGGGGTGTAGACTTCAGGATAAGTCAGGAGAGCCTTGTTGAAACCAGTTTGCCTACTGGCTGAGGGGCAGGTGACTGATTATCTTCTAGATGTGCCTGATAACGCCAATGTAAATAACGCTGTGACAGAGAGAGAAAGGTTCTCTCCTGATTGACAAGGAAGGCCCTTTCAGCTTATTCAGGCCTTCTTGGTCCCAGGCTGCCTTTCAGCCCCTAGATTCAGGGAGAAGAAGGCAATGAGCTCAGGGCAGGGAATGGCACAGGAGGGAGAAGAGGGAAGTCGGTCTCCAGTGAAAGAGGGCACCGACCTGTACAAAGCCTGCCACCTGCCCCTTCTCAGCTCTCACAGGCTGTGACGAGCTTCTGAGTCACTCAGCAAACACACCAGGCTTCCAGAGCTAGGGGTGGGGAGTCAGGCAGTCTGCTCGCACAGTTCCAAGAACTAGACTTGCAGGGCTGGAAGGTGCATTCTTGCCCAATTACCCAGCAAAAATATGGATTCCTTCTAGAAAATCCTCCCCAAATCCTTATATTACCACCTGAAAGTTGGCGTGATTAGCTAAAATGTATTTGTTCTTTGCCAAAGACTGCTGCTAAGCCACGTTACTTCCTGGTGATATTTATGCTGTAGATTTTATTTCTTTCCATTTAGTGCACGATCTAGCATTTTACCCCATCATCAACCAACTTTTAAAGAATTAAGCCTTTGTTCCAACTTGGTAAGCGCTCGGAGCCACAGTGTTCGTTTACCCTCCCGACAAGGGGCTGCTGGCGCAGGAGACAAGCTGACCCATCGTAACTTCATCTAATTCCTCATAAAAATAGTTCTTCCTTGGAGGATCATTGTGGCAATGCCGTGGGCCGAGGCAGTCCTGTTCCTGACACGCAAACTTGCCAGCCCGGCTGGACTTCCGTGGCCAGCATCCGGGGCTGGGCCAGGCGGTCTCACCGCCACTCCCTCCCAACTACATGCTCTCGCAGAAATGCATCCAGCAGCCGCTGGGCTGGGGGACAAGGGCCTAGGCCTGCCTGCAGCCACACGCAGGCAAATTATGCAGAAAGAAGCTCCCTGGGTAGCCCCTGACCTGGACAACAGGTGCAGACACTGTCTGTGCATGCTGATGGGCTTGGGGCCTGAGGCGTCCCCTGACCTGGACAACAGGTGCAGACACTGTCTGTGCATGCTGACGGACTCGGGGCCTGAGGCGACAAGGACATACATGGCGAGAGAGCATCAGAGGCCGGATTTCTGTGGCCGCCTCCCTTGGGTCCCACTCAAGCAGGTGTGAGGAGCAGTTTCCTCTCCTTGTAACCTGGCCCGTGAGGCTCAGGTGCCTCTTCCCATTGTCATATGGTCCTGACAGCTAAGGTAGTTCCCGACCCCACAGGTGCTCGATCTATATTTTTGAATGAAAACTGAGCTTTTGATACTTGTTTATGCAGCGGTCGTGCCTACTGTAGTGGCCTATGATTGGCGGGCATCTTCTCAGGCCCATGAGGACATGGGGGTGTGCGTGGGCTTCGTGGTGCCCGCTGGGCTGTGTCTGCCTTGAGGTTCATGCATAAGGCGGCCACGTCACTCAGGAAGCGCCTCCTGGTCCAGCCTGCCCACTGCCCTCCAGGTAACCAGTTGGGGGGGGGGGCTCTTGAGATGTCCAACGCGAAGGGCAAAGGTCCCGGGCACACAAGCGAGTTGGGGGGGCTGTGGCTTCACACATGGCCCCCACCTGCCGTGTGAAGGGTGAAGGCCCCCAGGGCTGCCACAACTCAGGCACCAGAGGAGGCTCTTTGTCTTTGCTCACTCCTGTCGTCTGCTGAATTCCCGTGACCTCTAGGATCCCATTTTGCTTGCTCCTCATGATATGTGTAAAGGTAATCTGTAGAAAAGCCAAAAAATATTAAATGTGCTCATTGTAACTTTGAGGATAAGCTCCTGCTTGGTCTCTTTGCGTCGGGAAGGACATCAGAGGCCAGACTCAAGTTGTCATCTGACGACTTTCAAATGACATTTAGTATAATTTGATTAAAAATGCATTACTGGTTTACAGCACTGCAAACCAATAGCACACCATTTTTTAAGATCATGGGAAAATAATCCTTAAAAACACATGTGCAGTCCCTACTGCATATAGCACTTATATTTTCTATACTTCCTGAACAATAGAAAAAAAAGAAATATTCAAATGGCGTGGTGTTTTTCTCTAAAAGGGAGAACCTTATGAGATGAAATCTTTGTACACTGGCTAGCAGATGCCAGGAATACAACTTATTTTTAGAATAATTTGAGACTCACTGCAGAAAACAGTTGAGTGCATTTTCATAAAGTCCTCCGGTTTCCATAGCAAATGGGGCCATTATTTCTTCTGAAACGGAAGGCTTTTACTTACACTTTCCAAATGCTTTTCATATTGTGCCAAAAATTCAAGTCAGTCCAGAAACAAGTACACTAGTGGCTGATTGTTAAAAGCAGTTCTTAAGTAAAAATGGGCAGCAGGTCAAAGTGACCTTCATTCAGGCCTGTGCAGAGCATAGAAACGCCACCCGTCAAATGGCTGTGTGCCCCCGCCCGAGCGTGGACATGGCCCAAGCATGGACGCTGACCCCGAGAGTGTCCGCGACCTTCTTCGTGATGAGAGAGAAGAATAAGCAGCCTCGATCTTCTCCAGCCTCCATAGTTAGTTCTTAAGCTACAAGATTGAGGCTCTAAAACTCACTCCCATTCAACTGCATTTAATATCTAATATGCATTGTGCATATTAAAACATAAAACTATGTAGTTTTGTAGGCTCTGCTTAATTTCATGATAGGTGATGATATTTCTTCCTTAGAGGAACATGGGATTTTTAATATTGAATATTAAATGAATTTCGGAAATGCAACTAATTAGACTAATAAATATCAAGATGATATTTATATTGTTTACTGGCTTTTTGCTTATAAAAAATTACACAATTGCACTGGGAAATCAGTGACAAACTGAATCCTCCAGATAAAACTTGCATTGAATCACCTTTTCCTTTCGGCATGGAATTTAACCAACAATGTGAATTTGGAAATGAACAGAGCTAAATCTAAAAGAATTCTAACACTGAATGTACTTTTCCGCTTCATATCAATATTTATCAGCCATCTGGCTACCTGCCTATTTGACTGTCGGTACTGGCTGTGGTGTGTCTTTCTGGGAGGTCTATAAACTCTATTGGATCATGTTTAGCTATAACTAGTATGGGACCACTCAGGGAGAGGCTGCGCAGGTGTCAAATCCCGTCGAGCCAGCCGGGTCAAGTGAAGATGCTCTGCGTGCCCTGACACACCCCAAGCATCGGCACAGTTGCTCACCCCGACTCAGGGTTTTATTCTACAGCCGGCTTCCCACGTACCGTTTCCTTTGTCTGTGGCGATGTGAAAGCGATGCGCACTCAGTAGAAGCCACGCCTGGGGTCTTGGCTCTGCCCGCTCCCCGGGCTGCTGGTGTCCCCCCTCCCGTGATGCTGGAGAGGGAGACGCTGGAGCCTTCCAGTCACGCAAGCATCTGACACCTGAGAGTGCTTTTCATGTTCCTTATTATAGTCAATAAATTCCATGAGATATTCAGCTCTGCTCTAAAAGAGACTTTGACCGGTGATTACCCAGCTGGAGCTGCCACCAGCGTTCTGAGCCCTGTAAGGCTAAGTCACGGTGTTTGCTAGGTCAGGGGCATCGAGTTCATTCCCCACTCATTTTCAGCTGGCACAGCAGCCTCGTCTCCTAGCTGATCTGTACCGTCACCACCCCGCCCACGGCCCTTTTTCTTTATTGGCTGCTGTCTGTGATCAAAGCACCACCATCCTAACCGTGGCAGCCCACCAGCTTCCTCTCCTCGGGGACTCCTTTTCTCTACGAGTACAAGCAGCTCTCCTCTCAGTCTTCCGACATCACACATCATGTTTGATGATAGACTGAAGCTCAGTCTGTCTCTGGCATGCTCATCCTTGTATATGTGGCATCACGCTGGATAGTCTTAAGCCGTGACCAATCGAATACAGACGTGTAGGCTGTGCAGTGCTGTGTGTTACAGAGCGAACAAATGACAAAGAACTGTCTACTACACAACTCGGAGTACAACACAAAAGGTAATGCAACCGTGACATGACCAAAATCTATATTCCCTGGAGTAATGAAATGACTTTATGCTTCTGTTAATGTCCCTGCTACGCCACACTTCTCTCTCTGCACTGTATTCCCCTTAACAATAGCTGATCAAAGTTTATACGTTTGGTCATTTTGAGTTCTTTGAAGACTCTTATTTTAGTATCAAACACTTGGCCCTTTTCTTTTATTGGCTGGTCTACATTTGACTCAAAGCACCTTGCCTCCCTTTTGCCCAAGGATGTAAGAATTGACTCTGGGACACGGAGCAGGGTGTGGAGGAAGGCCCTTTCTCCCAGCTCTGTGTGCACTCCTTCGGCCACGGAGACGGGAGGAGAGAGAAACAAAAGCATCCCCTGTTCCTGGACAAGGTGGATCCCCCAGTGTCAGCCTGGCGTGCCCCTGAGAGCTGGCTCTCTTCTCCTGAAGGCCATAAGTGGCTGGGAAGTCCCGGGACAACCTCTGTGATGCACAGTTTAAAAGGTGAGCCTGGTCCCTGAGTGCCTCTTTCACCCCAACCTTGGTCCATGCCACAGTTGAGTAAACCTGAAGCCATTTCCCATCTGGGGAATTCACAATATGAACCAGGTACCATCTCCTGTTGTGTTCAATGAGAAATGCAAGTATCTTTGCCAATTTCACTCCACAGGAAATTCATACTAACACGTTTGTGACTAATGGCAGCTTGAGAACCTACTGCTACTGGGCCCTCCCTGGTGGTGTAAGGGGTTAAGTCACAGCACAATGAGGCTATCCGCAGCTACTGCAGCAGGAGGTCAATCCCCAGCCAGGGAGCTGACCCACGTGGTACACCAGACCTCTCCTGTCTCCCCGCTGCTCCCTCAGCAGTGTGCTTCAGTCCATCTGCCTGTTCTGCTCCCCATCTCTCTCTGGTGACTCCTCTTACCCCCTGAGACTCTGGCCTGTACCCCAGTTCTTGTGTGCATAAATAAATACACGTTTTTTAAAAAAGAACCTACTGTTATTTACCCTCATGCCGCAATGGGGGCCAAAGGAAAACACTTTTGAGCGTGACATGCGGTTGCCTGGGTCAGACAGCGCTGAGCAGGGGCCTGCTGCCAGGTGCCCAATGAGTCCAGTCTTACAAGAGTCTTCATCTCCCCGGTGACTGCACATCTGTGCCTCCACAAGAGTCCTCTGGTCCTCCCCAAGACCAAGTCAAAATGATAACATGCTCTAATTTATTCCACAGTTTTCCTCCATGTGAAACGTCAATGGTCTTTCCTAAGAATTTCCTTTCTTCCTAGTTTAAAAAGAATTCAGAATAGCTGGCCAAGGCAGTGCTTAGTTTAGCCTGCAGATGGGGCTTAGGTCCGTAAGGGGCACAAGGTCACAGGTGGCGTCTGCTGGAGAAAACGAAGGTAAAGGGGAAAATTCACGAGCGACTTTGACGGCAGATCCAGCGCTGGGAAAGAGGGCGGCACATCGGGGCGTGCGGAAGGAAAGACGAACCGCCAGCTCGAAGGAAGGGGTGGGAAGAGGAGAGAGGCTTGTTACCGCTCTTGAAACTGCATCACCTGAGTATACTCAGTGTGTTTAACGAGACCCCACGTTTATTTGGGGGTGCTTGAGTAGACTGGTGGCAATTCCAAGAGGGTTAGGACTTCAAACCAACCTCCCCTCACAAGTAAAGCAGAACCAGGTTACGAGGCGTAGGCCTCCTGATCCGCCCCGCCGTGTGCAGTGCGTGGCAGTGGCAGCGGACCTCGCTTGAAATGAAAGGCTAAGAACAGCCCGAAGGGCAGCAAGCCAGCGCTGTCCCAGCAAAAGGAGGTGGAGCAATACCCAGGCCCCGGGACCTTCATCCAGGGTCTGAGAACCACTGAGGAGATTCACTGGTGGAGGAGGAGGCAGCCAGTTGAAGAAACTGTTTGGAATTCTGATACCAGAAAGAAAAAGACCGTGTTGGGCATATTTCAATTCCTTTTAATTTAATAAACACCCATTCCAATGGTTATTTTCCCCAGTTGAAAAACCAAGGCTGAATCTTCAAAACCCCAAGGCTTTTCAAAAAATAAGACATGCAGGTTTGGAAAGATGACAAAAGACAGATTGTCATTCATCCTGCAGATGAAATTTGGAGTATGGGCTGCATCTGAGTCGAGATGAAACGGGCAGCATAGGGGCAGCCTGCCTTCCATCGACAGTGATGCTATTCTTTGCATAGAGAAGAGGGGGAATATCTGTCTGAAAGCCAACTTTTAATGAATCCTTGTGAGTGTTTATTGCTTTTAGTCCTCATTCACTGAGTACAGTATATTTACTTGGAAGAGCTCATTAACCTTGCCAAGTTCTCTGCATTGAGGCACAGGGAGAGTCTGGCAGAAAACACGAGGTGCTTTTAGCACTTCAGAGAGAAGGCCTCGCTGTACCACACACCTTGGCAAAGTGACTGGTGATTTCATACTATTGAGCCCAAGAACTACCGAGTCGATCAGATGGGCGGAGGAAGTAAAAATAAAAACTCCAAGTATTTAATGATTCTACTTCAACTGAAGGGAAGCATTAAAATCAACTGAGCAATTTGCAGTAGTTTCAAGATGCCACTGAAAGAGGTGACAAACAAATTAGAAATGAACTTGGGCTGCCCTAATCTTATCTCCGCTTGCTAATTTGGTCGCATAGAGAGTATAACTTCAAAATCAAAGAAGGCAATTAATTCAGCTGCCATAGAAAAAAAAATACAGGGATCTGCACATCTTGTGTGGAAAAAAAAAAAAAAAAGCAACTACTAATAGAAGTTTGCAAGTCAACATTTGCCTTCAATAGTTTAGGAGAAGCTTGGCTTTGGGTCTTCTGGGTTCGATGGTGGTGATCAGAGAGCCTTCTGCGGTCCAGTTTCCCACTCCTCAGTTTACCTAACAGTGGGAAAGAATTTCCTCTAAAAGTCTTCTCTGTGTCAAGAGTCCTTACTTGACACCTACCCAGAAGCCCTTCCACATACCCGGAAGTCCTTTCTCCTACCCGAAAGTCCTTCCACCTACCCGGAAGTCCTTCCACCTATCCAGAAGATACAGCTCTGGCCCTTTCAGATCACGTCCCTTTACCCCCTAGCGGGGTCTATGACAATCACTCGTCTTCCTAACATCTGAGACTTTGAAAAACGATACCGCGTATAGGACATTTTATGTGTTCGGAATATAAGGGTTTTTTCCTAAGCAGAGAGGTAATTTTGCTTGATTCCCAGAGGTCTTTAGAATCCATACACCCAATCAACCTGACGGGCATTTGATCTGCCATTCAGATTCGATTTCACTCTATGCAAAGAGAGGGAGAGTCTCAACTCTTAAAAGGATGGAAACATTAAACAGAGTGTGTGTTGATTTTAAAATGCTGAATAAAATAGGCACTATGAAAAGAAAAAGTAGCAATTTTCAAAGCGTTCCTAAGATCTGTGATAATGCAAGATTGTTAGCGATTGCTTATCGAAGGGCATCTCTATCGAAGACACACACCTGCTCTTGTTAACGATCCTTAATATTTACGCCATCTTCCTGTTTAATTAACCTGGTTTGAGTATTAAAAACATCTAATTCCAAAAGGGACAATATGGAGTATTGATTTAGGGTCTCTGCTCAGTATAGGGCCAGCCCTGAACTCACTTTCAAATTCCTTAACAAACTCATAGGACTTTCAGTTAGTTATCAATAAAAATAAAGATAATAGTTATTATGAAAGCATTTTTTAAGGATTTAATATAAAGATGTTTGGAAAATGCTGAGCAGAGCTCCTGATGTCTAATAAATGAGGGCTAAATATGAAATATTGCATTTTTGAATGCACATATGCATAGCGGCAGGTGATTTACTTTGATTTCAGTTCCTTCCAGTAACTGTAACAAAATTACAATGGGAGTGTTCTAGAAGAAAGAACACTTTGGGTCATTATGGGAAGCAAAATTGAAAAACTAATGCAGGCCCTTTATGAGCTGATCTCCAAGTAGTAAAAGGCACTGGGGTTGTGTTTCAGCGCTTGGATAAGTGCTGTGCACAAGCTTGGCATTCCTCCTGCTGGGGGCTGCCGTCGTCACCAAGAAAATGAAGAACATAATCTCAGAATGTACTGGAACATAGCGATTAAAAATATAGGCACTAATGGCGCAAGCATGTCTGTACACACACAGATTTTTGGATGATTCAGACATATGATAATGGAATCCACCTTGAAAGGAATTCTACTTACGGTGTCATAAAAGAAAGCCAGGTCTTCTCACCCCATTATTTTCATCATGGGGGTAATTACTTTTTATGTTGCCGGAGACAACGTTCATTACTTCTGAAAATTATCAGAGGTCTGAATATGAGATGGTTCACTCTAATTCCAAACTGCACAAGATTTTCTGGAGAAATGTATTCTGCCATCTTCCATTACTTTCTTGATCCATTATATTTTTTTGAACATCTAGTCTAACAGATAGTGAATTTCTTTGTGAAAAAATCTCTGCGTGACCACACACAACCATTATATGATGAATTCCTATTTTCATTTCATTTTTCAGTTAAAATTTCACCATCAAATTTACTTAAAAAACACTAAAGTTATGGCAGTGTCTAAGTCGTGAACTGACAGACATGACTCAATTGCTTTTTCTGTTCCTTTTCTCCCTCGTGCACACAGCACACAGTCTTACAAACACAGAAACACAGCTGTGTGGCAAAACTGAAAGATGCTGTGACCCATTGCAGACCCCTGCCTGGGCTCCTTAATGTGTCTCAAATTAGAGGAATCCCGGGCCTCCCTGGTGGCGCAGCTGGTGAGCGCCGCACCGTGGGGCTTCCACAGCCACTGCGGCCTGAGTTCGATCCCCGGCCAGGGAGGGACCCAGAGGGCACAGCAGACCTTGCTGTCTCCCCGCTGCTCCCCTCAGCAGTGGGTTTCAGTGGATCCACCTGTTCTGCTCCCCACTCTGTCTCTGGTGAATCCCCTCACCTCTGGCCTGTACCCCAGCTCTTGTATGCATAGAAAATAAAGTCTTAAAAAAGTAAAAAATAAAGTAAAACAAGAGGAATCCAAACTAAATTCAGAGCCGCCTCCTCCCTTGAGCTCCGCATCAAGGTAGCCTGGGCAGGGATGGCCACCTACTGCCGTCGGTCCACTCAGCACCTGACACTGTCCATTTGTGGAGAGCTTCAGGCAAGAGGCTCTAAATGTGAGGGAGACGTGGCCTGTCCTGTTCACAAAAACTTACACACTCAGAACGCTCTGGACTACTCAGTGCTCACGAGGTCTCCGCCTCAGGGCACTCCTTGGTGTGGGCCTCTCTGGGTCCTGGTCGTACAGCCCAAAGTGAGGCCGGTGACTCCTCTGGGCTGCCCAGTCATCTCTAGCCACGCCCCTTTGTCCTCCAAATGGACGCATGCGTGGCACTGAGCTGGGCACCTGCCCAAGCCTTGGCGCCCAGCAGGGACAACGGGAGAAGCCCTGAGCTCCAGCCCCGGAGTGCACAGCCTGCTCCCCGCCTGCCCAGGGCCGCCACATCCCCTCGCTCCTTCCAGAGGTCTGCTCTGAGGGCGTCTCAGGGCATCTGTGAGCTTTCTGCTCTGTGACCCCGCGAGGCTCTCCTAGCCCCCCCAGAGACTGTCAGTGCCAGGCGGGGAGGTCATGCCTCAGGACCCCCTCCGAGGCCCTGCAGGGCCCGCTGCAGCCCCACCCGCTGCCAGAGGCCTCCTCACCCTCCGGCCCCGCTAGGGCTGACCTGACCGCCCGCCCGTCCTGCTGCCTGGACCAGGGGCGCTCGGCCCACTACCTGACCTCGGCCCTACCTCTGTTCAAACCCTCCCACCCCTGACTTCGTGCAGTCGCACACTCAAGGAAACCACGAGGTGGACGGCATCTCTCTGCTGCTCCCTTTGCGGGAGCAGGAGCGAGGCGGAGGGATGAAGTGGCTCGCGCGAGCCGCCGCAGTCTGCCGCGCGAGCCCCTTGCAGAATGTGGGGAGCTGCGCGCAGCCCGCGGCACGGCCGCTCAGAGCCAGCTCGAGAGCCTCCCGGCCTGCGCGGGCACCACTGACCTCTCAGCTCACGCTGCTCCAGCGGAGGGGCAGGGGAAGGTGGAGGTCCTTTCAGAGCAGGGAAGCGAGGGGAGCTGCCGTGTCTCTATTCGAGAACACTCGCTGCCTGCGGGCGAACTCAGAGCAGCTGCGCCCCGAGTGTGAGCACGGCCTCCTGGACCCTGCCCGCTCTGCGTGGTCTTCACCGCCCAGGGCAGCGGACGGGCGCCGCGCGGCAAACACAGCAGCTGCACGAGACTCAGGAAGCCGCCGTGCCCGCCCCGGCTGCTCCGGGCCCTCTGCACTGACCCCGCTTAGCTCTCGCCCCATCCTACAAAGGGCACGTCCGGTTTTAGAAATGAGGAGCCGGAGGCTCCGGGCCAGTATCTTACCCAGAGAGCAAAGCTCACAAACCACCCCGGGCGATTGAGACCAGGTCTCCATGACAGCCGAAGTCTCTGTCCCTACCCTCGCTTCTGGCGCCGCTCGACTAGAGGCCCAGGGAGGCGCTGCCCGCTGCCCTTTCACCCGGGGCACGCCCAGTCCTGAGTCATCTGCCGCCGGGCCGCTGGAGGGCTGGGTGGACAGGCTGGGCAGTGCCGCCTGGAGGCCTGCAGGGGCAAGTGGCAGAGGCCCAGGGCTGCCAGGGTGCGGCCGCGGCTCCTCCCCCAGCGGCCAGGGCCTGTACTGGTAAAACCGTCTCTGCCGCCTCCCCTCCAGACCCACCCAGCCACCTCCACACCCAGAAGCCCCTCAACAGAGGCCCTCAGAAGTGCGCCCCTTGATGGGCTCACCCTGCCCCACCCGGCAGCGGTGACCTGGGGGCCTGGATTCTCTCACCCCGTCCCCACAGCGGTGAGGGGCGCCTGGCCTCCCCAGCGTCCACCACCTGTCTCACCTTGTGGCAAGAGGCAAGGGAACTCGGCCGGAGGAGGTCAGTTCCGGCCTTTAGGGCGATGCCAGGAGCCAGAGAGGTAAGTCGTGCTCCTGAAAGGCGCCAGTGCGCAGCCCGGCCGGCTGTCAGCTGACAGTCACCGCTGCCTCTGTGGCCGTGAAACAGCAGCTGTCCGCAGAACCTGGGCAGGTCTCACGATGCCACATGCACAACCGGCTTTTTCTAGCCGGTGACTCTGTGCCCTTTGGAGTAGCTACTGTGCCACCTACCAGCTCTGGACAAAATGTGAAACTTATAAATCAGAACCACAAGTTTTAAAAACATGACCGAAAATTGTGTGATTCTTACAGTTTATACATTTCCTTAGTGGATCCGTGGCAAGAACCTTCCGATTAGAATGTAGGTCAGTAGATCCTTTATACATACAGGTACTAATGCTTTTCAAATTTATTCTTTTTTAAAAAATGATTTATTTATGTGTACAAGAGCTGGGGTGCAGGCCAGAGGTGCGGGACGGGGGAGATAGGATGCACCAGAGACAGAGCGGGGAGCAGAACAGGCAGATGGACTGAAACACACTGCTGAGGGGGCAACTGGAGACAGGAGAGGTCTGCTGCGCCATGTGGGTCCCTCCCTGGCCGGGGATCGAACTTGCGCTGCTGTGTTGTGGAGGCTTCACAGTGAAGCCCTTGACCTGCTGCGCCCCCAGGGTTCCCCTCAAATTTATTCTTATCAAATGTGAATTTCCACTGTACAAAATGCAAACCGAAAGGTAGTTATGTTATACTCATAGTAATTCTTGGTCTTGATTATCTGTCTAATTGACTGATTCTAAAAGAGCATTTCCTCCCATGATACGGCACACTGTGAGTCTCCATAGCAGCATGGGGCCCGGTGCGGTGGGTGTGGGTGGAAGGAGCCTCTGAAGAGGCCCGGAGCTGCCCCCTAAGCCCAGGCAGCGCTGGAAGTCAAGATGACCTCGGTAAAAATACTTGCATTTTCTTTTAAAGAAAGAACATACTAGAAGGAAGTAAAAGCATTTCCCAAGAGGCCCTTGCATTCTGAGGACCTGGACGCCTGCTCTGCTGAGACATTGTCCCTGGTCTGTCACCCACTTGAGTCATCGGCAGTGAACCTTTGGCACAAGTTGCCAGAATTTCTTCTCAGGCACAGGGAGTTGCATCTGACTCAGCCCAGGAGCTCTGTGCTTTTCCTTCAATTTTATCTGCACAAATCAGCACTGCAAAGGCGTTTCCAGCAGGGTCTAAGGCAGAGCCGGGCAAAGGTCCCTTCCTCCCAGGAGCTGACCGGCTTGCTGTCTCTGTCCCCAGGCAGAGCTCTGGCCACTGTTCTCCGGGGGTGGCGCAGACCTCACATCTGCCGCAGCTTCCCTCGGGGCTGAGGCAGGCGGCCCAGGACCAGGCCGATGCCCACCGCAGAGGCGGCTTCTCCCACAGCACGTCCTCGCGTGGCTCAGAGGCATGAAGTGGAGACACGCGAGGGGAGAGGACATGGCACTCGACACTGGACCGTGGACACTGGGCAGGGCAGGACACTGTCCCAGGAGCAGACAGAAGGAGGAGACGCAGAGCGTAAAGCACGCTGAGAACAGGGCAAGTCAGAGGGTGCTGACAGCATGACGTTGTCAACAGCGTGCTCACACATGTAGGTCCATCAGGGAGCGACAGCACCCTCCGGGGTGCTCAGGGCACCCGTGCCCACTGTGCTCACACCGCCCCAATGTGCTCACATGGCCCCGACGTGCTCCACACCCTGAGAGCCCAGCAGGACAGAGGCGCCGCATCCCCTGGCTCAGGCAGTAAACTCAAGCACCACGATGCCCAGCAACTTGTGCCAAGGCGTGTCCACAGCAGGGAGTGGGAGCGGGGACTCGGTGGGGAGCCCCACTTTCTACTTGCACTGCGAGCAGCTCACGAAGGCTTGGGTTTCTCCAGCTCCTGCATCGCCCCAGGTCCCTGCCACGACCGCATGAGTCTGGGATGAAGGACAACATCAAAAGAGGAGGAATTATTTGGGGAGCACTTACCCTAAAACACGGTAGTGTTACACATGCCCTGTCCCTATGGCAGCCCCAGTGGAAGGTCTTATCATCACCTTTTGTTTAAAAATAAAGTAACATAGATAGAGGAGTTTACTAATTTTCTGACATCATGCTGAAGAGAACAGTCGAATTTTCTTCTGAAAATGGTGGAATGTCTCCTGAGCAGAGACTTATTTGTCTTTGTGAATAACATTGCATTAGGATGTGGTCAGGAAAGCATCTTGCACGTTCATGGGGTAATTAATTCCAAGGGCAGACAAATCCTCTGACTAACGCCAGGTACAGGGAAGAAGAGAGGCACAGTCAGGAAATTCCCCTTCCCCTCCCTCCTTCTCTCTCTCCCTCCCCCCTTATCTTTTCAAAAATATATACTGAGTATTCACTACATGGCAGAAATGCGAAGAAAATCTAACAAAAATGTGACTCCTTTTGCTCCAATAGAGTAAAACAATTGTTTGGACTCAAACAACTAAAACGCAAAGTGCCCTGGGTAAGTAATGATATAGAAGCTCCCAGGGCATGAAACATTCGTGGCCACTGAGTGGGGAGGGGAAATCAGGACACAGGCTGGGGGAACATTCTACCCCGAGGACTTGTGTGCCCGGACTTGTGTGACCGGGAAAAACCAACGGACTTGTGCAGGGGTGAGGTGAGCAGGAGGGGAGGGTCGGTGGTGCCGCGGTCTGCAGGTGGGCGCAGACTCCTCTGCACCAGCGGGACCCGCCCCCAGAAGCACTAATGATGGTCCGGGAGAGCCAGAGCAGCGGACGTGAAGGGGACACGCTCGTGTGGACGGTGCTTGGGCGCGGATGGGGCAGCGGCGGGGACCCCAGGTTGGTCACAGACAAGCCCGTGCCGTCGCGGCTCCCGCGCTCTGCCCCTGCACGGTGACCCCAGGAGCGCGCGCGCTGCCTCAAGACCCGGCACTTGGCTCTCGCCAGGATCACTTCCGATGCCCCGAGGTGTCGCTCTGAAACTGCTTGGTAATGCGCGAGGACTTGGACATGTTTTTAGGATCAAAAGACATTTTTTTTTAAAGATTTATTTATGCACACAGGAGCTGGGGTACAGGCCAGAGTCGCGCAGGAGGTGAGAGGATTCACCAGATAGAGCGGGGAGCAGAACAGGCAGATGGACCGAAACACACTGCCGAGGAGCAGCGGGGAGGCAGGAGAGGTCTGCTGCGCCATGAGGGTCCCCTCC
Organism: Galemys pyrenaicus; assembly: GCA_019455555.1. Classification (NCBI taxonomy): domain Eukaryota; kingdom Metazoa; phylum Chordata; class Mammalia; order Eulipotyphla; family Talpidae; genus Galemys; species Galemys pyrenaicus. The sequence continues at coordinate 7,478,120 of JAGFMF010011662.1, forward strand.
CCGGCCGGCCACAGGGATCGAACTCGTGCTGCAGTGGCTGCGGTTTGCTTCACAGTGCGTTGCTTAACCCACTGCGCCACCAGGGAGGCCCCCTAAAAGACATTTTTTACTGGGATTCAATATGTGCAACCTAAAATGTACCATCTCACCATCGTTTTTAAGTGTAGCGTGCAGGAGCGTTGCACGCTCACACATTTCATCTTGCAAAACTGCAACTCTGAGCCTTTAAGCCGGGGCTCTCCATCCGGGTCCCGGGGTCTGCATCCCGAGCGGGGGTCTCGATCCAGATCCACAGTCTCCATCCCGCTCCGGCGTCCTGGACACGTCAGCGCACCTCCTGTCTCCACGGCCCGCCCGCCTGGCCACTCGGTTTAGCAGATTCTGTCTTTTCCTGCCTGGTTTGTTTCATTTGAGCCTAATGTCGATTTTTTAATGATTTGGAGAGGAGCGAACAGTGGTTCACAACACCCGCGGATTCAAGGGTGCGAGACTGTGGTAGTCATGGATACAGCAGGGAGAGAGGGTCGCAGGGAGAGAGGGCAGGGAAGAGGGAGATGGAATTTCGCTCCCAGGGGCACGAACACAGGCCTTGAGCACCGAGAGGACGAGCGATACTGTGGCTCTCGCAGATGATTAGAACTTGCTCTTCTTCTGCTACCTTTTTGGATTTTTACTAACTCGTTCCGCATGCGTAATCGCTGCGCTGCACCGGCTGACAGAACGTCGGCATTTGGAGGCACGGGGTGGCCGCTCGGGTTTGGCCACCGTCGAGTGTGTCTGCGTGGAGGGGCCGCAGGGCGGCGGGTGCTGGGGGCACTTTGGCTGTCTTTCGTGTGGTCGTGTCGTGTGTCCGGAGACCCAGCGAGGGCCGCCGCACAGCCGAGAAGGTGCAGGGACGAGACGCCCACGCGGCCGCGTGGTCAGGCCTCAAGGGCGCGTGCCCAGCCTGCCCGTTCCATCCCGCACTGCAGGCTCCGCGCAGCTGCTGGCCACTCGGTTAGGCAGACTCTGTCTTTTCCTGCCTGGTTCGTTTTATACCGTCACACACCCCGGGCATCCTCGGCCGCCTCCCCAGCGCCCCCAGCCACTTTATTAATCCCCTGCGTACACAGCTTGTTCTTTGCAGACCATATTCCATCAGGGAAATGTTCCTTATTTCCTATTTTCCACGATGTTCTCATGTAGCGAGCACTCAGGTGCCTACACTTTTCTCTTCTTCCTTTTAATTTAAAAAGGCATCTGAATTTCTCTGTTGGGCATAATGTCAAAATCTAAAGAAGAAAGAAAGAAATTGTCAGGCACTGCTCTTAAATTCCTTCGGGGAGTAAGTGATAACTCACTTTCTTGGATTTCATTGCCCTGAACTGGTAGAGGGAATTTCATTTTCTCATAAGAGATGATTGTATTATTTCAATGTTTTGAATGGGATATCCCTAGGCTGATATTGTCTTTCTTGCTTGGCCTGTTTCATGCTTTTCTCCCCCTCAATTCACCTTTTTCCTGAAGTGTTTTTGAACACTGAGCGTGCGGATTTCTCATCAGCATGTGAAGCTACCTAGACTGACTGTCTAAGACTGAGATGCCAGTGTTTGCTTTAGACCCACCTTCGACTCATAACCTGGTGTGAAATCCAGGCAGACAGACATAAGCAGACAGACTTCAGGAGGCCAGACGAGCTCATTTCTCAACCCCATGCTGATTTCACTCAAAAAACAAAGAGATTTAACTCAAAGACCCCCTGAGGCCATGGAGATGCCAACTGTCAATTCAGATCATCTCGGCTACATTTTGATACAGGGTGCCTGGGAAATCCCTTCTGGGTGATGCTTTTAACAAGACCTTGACACAGTAATTTGTAGCAAACACCATCCCAGGTAAAAGGTGTGTGTGTGTGAAATGCCAGTGCAACAAATAACAAGATTAAGTAATAACATGGAGTCCTTAAAACCAAATATCTAAATGTCACCCCAAAGTGTCAGGGGAAATGCAGGGAACCCAGCCTTGCAAGGGATTTTGATGTCAGAAAGTAGCTTTCATATTTCAGCACCTTGGGGATTAACAAAGTCTGGAGCAACAAGTTGTGGTCTATCCATAGAGCTCTGTCCTCACAGTTTGTAAGGCATAGAGAGCAAGTTCTGGGCTGGTAAAGAAGAATCTGAACAGAGACAACTAAATCATAGGCCAATGGGTGTATATATCAGGGTGCTTTTGGTCAAAGTGGAATTTCTACTGATGCTCCAGCTTTGAGTTCTTGCTGTATGAGTATGGTGACAGGTGTTACTTTTGCCAGTGCCTTTCAGAGCCCTGGTGCCAGCCCCCAGGATTTATACCTCTCTCTTCCTCCCCAGGGGACACTGGGCAAACATCTGAGGTGCTTTGGGAGGTCACAAGTGCAGGGGAGTTCCAAGCATCTAGAAGAGAGATGCTAACACCCCTCTCTGCACAGCCTTGTCCCAACCACATAGAATTCTCCTGGGAAACTGTCCATGGTGAGAGTCCGTCACCCCCAGTGAGACCACGGAATGCACTATTATGTCTTTTGTCAGCCTCGTGACAGGCAGCGATAAACGCATAAATTAATCATCGAATACCCTGCTGTCATTTCAAGTGCTGCTTCCAGGGAAAACCTGAGCCCTGGTCTCAGCTCATGCGCACTTCAATCAAGGCGGGAAGCACTCAGGAGCCTGCGGGGCAGGATGGCTCCAGACATGGCGTCTGTGCTCATCCATCAGGCTGAGAGCAAAGCCGATGTGAAGCTTTTCGATGTCTGAGTCACGTTTATGTTCATTAAAGTCAAAACTTAATAATGTGTGTAATTGTTGATTCTTCCCCTACAATATAATTACAAATCAACTATTCATTTCAGACAGCACCGAACAGCAAAAGCAATGAAAATCAGCCATCATGGTCGTGCCGTAATCTTGACACAACACAAGGGCAGGTGTGTGTCCCTGATGGGCCCTGAAATGCAGCCCGAGGCGCTGAAACGAGTGGGTTGTCAACGACTCGGTTTTCATATTGGTAGCACGTTCTCATCGTAGCCCTCGGTAAGGACGGTCCATCTTTGTGGAGTGATGAAAACGTGCATTCTCTCTTCAGTTCTTAAAATCTCTAAATTGGTTACTCGCTCACTGTGGTCGCCATGTCTTTGGCTATGAAACGGATGAAACAATGTGGGCATTGAAATTTCTAAATTATATTGTATCCGGTTTCCGAAGAGCAATGATGCATGTTAGAAAAGTGTATTGTCTCACCCAAATCCGCCCCAACAGAAAGGCTTGATGTGAGGACTTCAAGGCCGCAGGCTGCTGCGTGGACTTGGTTTTGGCCTCGGTCCTTCCAGAGCGGGCTGTTGCCCAGGAAGCCCCCGGCCGGCCCAGCTCAGACGTGGGAGCAGCACCCGCAGGCGGTGGGCATCCAGGGAGCAGAGCCTGATCTTCTGGGGCGCCTCGGCCGCCTTTCCCAGGGCTGCCTCTGCTTTCTCTGCAGGCTCCACACTGGGGCTCCTTCCACGACCTCGCCCCATTTCCTGACACAAATGCTTTTCCACAGCGGACATGTGCTCCCAGGGACCCAGAGAACGGTCCCAGGAGCGCCCTCCTGCTCAGCCCCCTCACGGCCTGTGCTACCCCGAATTCAGAAGCTCCTCCGGGCGGGGTCGCCCTGCAGATCCTCGCACCTTCCCCTTCCCCGCCTCTGTATGTCTTTCTCTACAGCTCTACGACTGCCTTCTTCCGAGACACTAAACGTCCATTCCAGGGCCCTCCCGAACACGCCCTGTACTGCGGCACCTCCTCCAAGGGCCTGGACATGCTCTCTCCGAGGACTGCTGCCTTCCAGCTCGTTCTCTCCACCACCCTGTCCCTGGAGCCCCACGCCGCGCTCACACTGGCTCGGCCTGGCTCGCTCTCACCCAGCACGCAGCGCCCACCTGGGCCCCAGCGCGGTTACTGCAGCAGCCGGGCCCAGCCCCCTGCCCCTGTGGACTCCTGAAGGCAGAGGCGGACTCCACAGAGCCGCGTCTCTCCGCAGCGCGAGCTCAGTCAACGCAGAGCTTGGCCCACCACCTCGGAGTGAAGAGTGACAGAGCGGGACAGTCCCAGTCGGAGACAGACCTGCAAAGAAGCTGCAGGATCACCCAGGGCCAGAGGCTCTTGAGCAGAGCCCGGTGTGGTGTGGACCCAACGGCCCCCTGGAAGTTCCTGTGGAAACCCGAAGCCTCAACTGGAGACCAGGACTGTGCTCTTCCGGCGGCAACGAGGATGCGTGCGGGCGCCGAGAGGCACAGCTGAGCACCTACTGCCTGCCACCTGCCGAGCAGGGAGATGCTCTGTAGTCTCTGTCGTTCCAGATGCCAAGGTGTTCCAGAGGTTTCTGAAATCATTGGGAAAATTGTGGGGCCTCATTTATCGTGATTATAAGAAAATGACCTATGTTCTACTACCTGAAGTCATGGGCAACCTAGAAGAATGTTTATATTTTGAGGGCAATACTTTTTATGAAATGCAAAACCCCTACCAGTGGAATAAAGTCCTGAGAATTGATCGGAAACATTCCTTTTTCAACATGCCAAACACAGGAACCTTACAAACTAGTAATTTAGACACACAGCTTTTCCTCTGTAGGCCTACTTCAGGCTCCAATAGCTTGAATGTGTGAAACGCCCGCTCTCCTCAGAATCTGCACTTCTTACCTCATTGCAAATTATAATTCACATTCTGGTGTGCACACGGCCATGTACTGTGCGTAAGCAAGGGCCGTATTAATTCTGCATCACCACGTGTGGTTCTGGGAGCATTTGATCCCTAGGTAGAGGTGGTGATAGAAGCATGAAGGCCGCTGCACACGTGCATGGCCTCGCAGACCCAGGGCTGGGCAGACTACAGTCCAGGCTGCAGATGATGCAGAACCGTCATCGCATCATGGCCTTCCACCGCCACACCCTGCCGAGCACAGCGGCTGCACCACTAGAGACCTGGTGCGTGTGCGTGAAAGGGTCTCCAGTCTCCCCCGAGTCGAGTCTGAGGGCTGCGGGGGAAGAGGGGAACACACCTTTGACCGTTATTCTCCACTGCACTAGCCAGTGCATGGCATCTGATGAAAGTCCACGTTGATTGGAATTCATTGGCGGACCGAGGGGCGTATGTAGAGGAAATACTTCTACAGATCACTCACAGTAGGGAAACCTCCCTGCCAACTCCTTCCCAAATTAAGGGAAATTGAGACACCCCTCCAAGCAACACTATGAGCAAGCACGTCTGGGCTCCTGGGAGGTTCTGTAGCAGAGACGCCTCAGTTCCTCTAGATTTTTACTCTACTAGCCAATGACTTGGCACAGAGCACACGTCACAAGTTGGAATCAGGGAGCCTCCCTGGGCGCAGGGGGTTAAGCACCGCACAGCGGGGCATTCACAGTTCGATCCCCAGTCGGGGAAGGGACCCACAGGGTGCAGACCTGTCTCCCCGGTGCTCCCCTCAGCAGATTTCAGTAGATCCGCCTGTTCTGCTCCCCACTATCTCTGGTGACTCCTCTCATGCCCCACATCTCTGGCCTGTACCCCAGTTATTGTATGCATAAATCTTTACAAAATTGGAATCAGTATCTCATTTTGTCTTGAGTTGCAGTGATCTGAACACAAGTTTATTCTTGAACTTTCAAGAGTGATCTTATTAAACATATTTGGCAATTCATTTTACAAAGCTGGTGGTGACAACGTACAGCATCTTAAAGGGTCAAGGATGTTACCTTTATCTAGTGACACTTAGGACATTTAAAGACAAAACATTTTTCCAGATAACTGCAGCCTATGCTTCCATTTACTGTTTAAAAAATCATTTAAAGTGTTTTTAGCAAGTAAATACAAAATTATATACTTTGAATCATCCTTGTATCATTTGATTGTATCATTTTTGGTTTGGATATTGAACCATGCACATGCATTTTAAATAGACTGTAATTTAACTATAATTATAATACCAAATGTTTTCATAAACTGGTGTTTATAACCGTTTTCTGAAAAAGGGTGTTTTTTGTAGTTTTTGTGTGCAGTTTCTAAATTAGGGGATGGGAGTTTTCAGACTGTTCTTTCCAATCTCTTCTAAAAATACATCGAGGACATGGAAAGTCTTTATTCACAACAAAAGATAATTTGGATAGAATCACTTTCCCTTTTCAACATTTCTTTGTAAAGCGTTGGAGACTCCCTGAGATGCCATATAAGAACTTGGATTAAGTGCAAACCACTGACCCATTGATCAACCCATCGCGAGGCAGATTTGCAGAATTAGTATCTATTTTGTACATTTCAATGCTTCTTCTAATTGACTACCAATGTTAAGTAGGCACAGAATGGAGCTTGCGCACTGGGACATATTACAGCATCAGCGGGTGTGCCGACTTGGGGATGGCCGTTTGATTCCCCTCCACCCTCCACTCCAGGGGCCCAGGCTGTCTCATAGACCATTATTTTATGACTTTTATAAAGCAGATGTTGCGACAACAGCACTATCTTTGATAAAACTTTGGGAGTTGGTGACTCACATTTGGGAAGACCTTCTAGAACTCTCTTCCTGAATGCTGTGTCACAAGGATGCCCAGAGTGGGCGACACCCAGAGTTGTGATTCAAACTAAGATGACAAATGAGAAAGTTGCAGGGAACCTAAACAGTGACTTTACTGAGTCTTGTCCTTATTAACTGGAAATCCAGTAGCTCCTTTTCTTTCTATTGAGGTAATATTAAAGACTCTTGTTTCAGGTATAAAATGTCTCACCTCATCACTTATGTCGCCCCACACGCACCACTAAATGTTCCATTATAGCCACTCCACCAACCAAGGAGCACCCTGAATCCATTCCTTACCCACCCACTCCCATCCCCTCTGGTGACCACCCTTTTGTTAGACTAAGGGCTTTTTTAGGTTTATTCAATTCCTATTTTTTTAGAATCAAATAAATTATGAGGTAGGTCTTCTGACTTAGCATTACCTCAAGGTCCATTCAGGTTGTTGCAAATGGCAAGATTCCATTTTTGATAGCTGAGGAGTATTCTGCTGTGTGCATATACCACACTGTCATCAGTTCATCCATCCTCACACGCCTGGGTTTCTTTCCCATTGTGAATAGTGCTGCAATTAACTAAGAGTACAGATGTGGGTTTTTTCAAAAACTAGTTTTTCTATCCTTTGGGCAACCTCCCAGAAGTGGGACTGCTGGGTCACAGGGCAGACCTGCCTCTGAGTTGGGCTTTCCCATAGTGCTTTCCAGGGTAGTTGCACCAATTTATACCTCAGCGGTGCACAAAGGTCCCTTTCACTCCACATCTTCATAAATTTCTTGCTTTTGGTCAGTAACTTTCCCAACCAGTGTGGGGTCAAATCTCACGGTGGTTTTCTCATTTCCCTGATCATTGTTGTAAGACATCTTGTGTCTGACATCTGTACTTCTTTGGTGAGCTGCTTATTTAGATCATTTAAGTCCTCTGCCCATTTTTGGGGTTGCATGTTTTATGCTGCATTGTATGAGCTGGTCACATGTTTTGGCTCCTACCCCCTTGTCCAATACATGGTTGGCAAATAGCTTCCCCATTTTGGTTCCCTTTACAGAGATGGTTTCTTGGGCTGTGAAGCAGCTTTTGCATGTGATGCAATCCCAGTTGCTTATACTCTTGTTTCTCGTGGGGACAAGTCTACAGAGCCATCAGCGAGAGTGGCATCGAAGAGCTCCACCTCACATGGCCGCTTGCCCTCCGCTGCCCCCAGCGCCTTCCAAACACTAGACAACTAGGGACTGGAATGTCCTGCTAGCCGACTGCTCCCCCTTTGCATTGTGATGGGACCCCACAACCCACTCTCGGCTCTGCGTGCCCTGGCTCCAGGGCCCTGCTCACCCAGAACACAGCCACCTGCAGAGAGATGACAATTATTTTCACGGAATAAAAAAATGGCATTAAGGCTTAGAGACCTCCAGGTTTTTATGGGAACTTTGGTTTTCCCAAAGGGCCCTGAAGACCACGCAGCATGCTCCATTTTATGATGCAACCTGGGAGCTGCGGTTTCTCTGGAGTAAGCTATGAGGAGCATGTTTTGGAAAGCTGGTGTTTATTTGAATAGGGACTCGTATGACTGGAGATCCGTTGCATAAGCGAATGTCTGAATAAATGCCTAACTCTTCAGAGGACGGCTGAGGGCAGCGGAGGAACAGGAGCCATCAAGCAGCACTGAGAATACACAGAAGACCTGTTGTCACCCCCTCACCAAGGCCCCAGTGAAGCGAAGCAAAAGTCACTTCCAAGTTCCGGTTCTTTGTTCACACCTGCACCCCAAAGCGTGGCAAAGCACAAGTGAGTGGCAACTGGCATCAAACTTCACATCACCCTGAAGAAGCCATTTCTTTCCCCAAACATGAAGGTCCAACGTCATGTGACCAGCCTCCACTACCCATGGCCGAGTCTTCCTTCGGGCCTGCAAGGTCCCACTTAGAAAAGGAAATCCTCCAGCAGGCTCTGGTCAGGGCTTAGGTTTACACTTTGTTTCGTTTTTCTTTGAACACTTATTTATGCACACAAGAGCTGGGGTACAGGTCAGAGGCATGGGCGATGTGGGACAGTGGGGAGCAGAACAGGCCGATCGACCGAAACACACTGCTATTTTCCACTTCACGGTGCCGCGGAGTCTGCACCATTGTGTGCCATCAGCAGGCAGATGTCCTGAGCAGCAAGGAGCTCTGACCCAAGGCGGCGGCGCGGAGATCGTGATCCGCTGGGCGTGCCAGGAGCACCCGGGGGCTTTCCGATTCGGTTTGTTCCAGGCCAAGCTTGATTTCTCATCCACAGCAGCAGCAGCCTGGAAAAGAGGGGTGCAGTGGTGAGGCAGGTCCCCTCGCAGCAGAGGTCTGCTGCGCCCTGTGGGTCCCTCCCCGGCCGGGGACTGAACTCCCACTGCTGTGCGGAGGATGCTTCACAGTGCAGCGCTCAACCTGCTGTGCCACCAGGGAGGCCCCAGGTCTACAGTTTCACAGGCTCTGCTGCTAAGGAATCCTCAAGCACTGATTCTCCCACCTGCACCGGCCAGAAACATCTGGAGCATCTGGCCGTATGAACCAAATCCTGAGCCCTTCCCTGAAGCAAGACTCCTGTGAGGGAGAACCCTTGGGAAGCTTTGCAAGACAGGGAAGCACGTCTTACCTTCAGAGTGCAACAGCTGACACCACCTCGCTACCCCGGTAACATCCCAGTTTGGTACACGGCATCCCTGAGTCAGCACCCACTTAGCAGAGCCGTTCCTCTCAGTGACGAGCCACAGAAGCCAGCACTGATGCACACTCACGTACATCCAGGGTTATCCCAAACCTGATCGTTACAGCGGCAACACCTGTGAGTAACAGCGTGGGCAGGGCATGAAGAGTTCTATAAACACTTGCCAAGTTATTGACTTAGAACCGCAACTAATTGATGCTATTTCCCAGCGGTTCCTCCTTGGCATGCTCCTGCCTACCCGAGCACGCTCACTGGTTGGTATCTCCGGTGTCTGCTCGCCACTGAAGACTGCGAGGACGGTCCAAGGCGCACAGGTCTGGTCTCCGTCGTCAGTGTGAACAGGTCCTCCAAGCACTGCTCAGTTTCACTGGCTGATATTCACGCACCCCCAAACCCGCAGCCCCACCCGCTGCCTGACCGCCCACTGTGACGGAAGAGGGCCCTTGAATGTCAGAACCCCGACTGAGGTCACCCCAGAGGAGCGCCTACGCCAGGCTGCCAGGGTCAAGGCGCGGCAGGAGTGCAGCTCCACAGACTCAGCCCGGCAGAAAGACCCCAGCCTTTGACGCAGCAGCTGCAGTTTTAGCCCGTCCCACCTGCTCCGGTGTCACCTCCACGTCAGCGCTCTTTCCCGGTGCTGCTGCTGCGAGAAATCAAACAGTCTGGGACAAAGCAGAATCGGAACCCCGGCCGGGCGCTCCCTGCACCACCGCTGCTGGAGCTTCGTGCTGCAGACGTCTAGGAACCGCGCACCAGGGCCCAGGCGCCGGGGCCGCGTGAAGTGGAAACGGCCCTGGGGCCCGTCCTGGCAGTGGGAACTACACGAAGGCGAAGGTGAGGTGGTGCAGGTTATTCTGCTTTTCATTTCAACTCAAAGCCTCGTTTCCACGGACATCCCAGGACGCATCGGCGCATGCGGGGTTCACCACGCTGACCAGCTCTGGCACCCCCCAAGGCCAGGGCGTTCTTGCACCCCCGACGGGCAGGCAAGCACAGTACAGCCCAGGGGGCAATGCAAGGTGTCTTGGAGAGGAAAAAAAACCCACCAGAATAGAATTGATGAAACATCTAAATGACGCCACCATCGTGGGTTTGGGGGAGTTAAAAAACGTATGATTTTTTTTAAATGCAGAGCTGAGCCAGCCGGAACTCACTTTTGGTCCCCTGGTAGGCAGGTTGTTATCTGCTGCTAGATCAGATATGGGAAGGCAGCAGAGGCGTCGGTAAGTGAAGACAGCGTGAGTCGGCCGAGAACAGAGGCTGAGCTGGCACTGGAGCAGTGGGGCCACACGGAGACCCAGGGCCCGGATCTGGGGGGGAGGGGCCAGCCAGTGGGGGTCCGGGCCGGCATCCTGTTCCCGGGCCAGACTCCCCCACACAGGCCATTCTCAGGACCCAAACCACGGCTACACAGTCGAGCGGCCCACACCCCACCCTTGCCAAGCCCCAGAAGAGACACGAGAAATCCCTGACGGAATCAGAGCGACAGGACCCAGGAGCACTAGATCCAAGTAAGAGTTGACTGTACAACTTGACATATCTCAAGGGGAACATCATAGAAAGCTCATGTCCCAATAAAATATCAAAGATGTCTGCACGATGCAGAAAGCTGAGATCCAAAAATAAGCAGGAGATGGGGGGGCGGGGGGCGCTCACCTGCAGGAAGCGGCATTAACAGGAGGCTGGCCTGGGAAACCGACCTGGCGGGCGTGAGCAGGTGTTGGCATCCGTCAGGACCAGCAAGTACCCACCACCTGCCAGAGCTCGGCATGCACGGAAAGACGAGCGTGACCCCCGACCCAACGAGGGCAGCTCGCGAGCTCACACCCCGACACCATCAGTGCAGCAGGGGCATGGATAAGGTCCCGGAACGCAAGGTGGGTGGACTTCCTGGAGAGCAGACTGCAGCTCTGGCTCCTCGTCCTCCGCAAATACTCCCATCCATTTCCCGCCACCACCACCTCCGTCAGCACGTTAATCAATCGCCAAGTGATGAAAGGGTTGAGGAGGAGGTGGTCAGCATTTGCCTTTGTTGTCAATCTCTCGGTCAAATGCTGCCTCCGTTGAGGAACTGTCCTCAGCTGTCCCTCAGATGGGCTTTCTTCACTTTCCCCTTGAGAAGCAAGGTGATTGCAAGAACCTTCGACTGGGGTTCTCCTGGCACTGGGGTATCTCCAGGGAGGAAATGAGCACAGCGCTGATGCTCAGCTAGGCTGGGGCGGTGGGCGGGCCCCGTGCGGTTCTCACTCCACTCACCACTTGCCCCTCGGGCTCCTTGGTAACGTGGTGACATGCCAGTCACGGTCCCACTGTAACACTTGATTCTGAGACGACCGCGCTGAGGACACGGGACGCGAAATACTCCCTGGCCCCTTCCCCTTCTCTCCAAGAGCCGTCACAGCCTTGCTGCTCAGCAGCCACCCACCCGTGGCTCGCCCAGGCCCTCAGCAGCAGCCATCCCCACCCCTCTCCGCCATGTTTTCTCCCCATCGACCTGTGAAATGAGCGGACAGAACTGTCAATAACGAGCATCTTATGGGATCATTTTTACACAGAAAACAGACTGCTTAGTTATTCTAACGTTCATCATTTACACCTCCATGGATGCTTTACAAACTGAGGTTTGTGAGTCTCATCAGCTCATCACCTCGGGAGCACCAGACCCCAAACGCAGCGGTCCATGCCCGAGCAGAGGGCTGGGGTATAAGAAGAATGTTCTGGGCGTCTTGAAACTTGTTAATGCCGAAAGAGAAAAATCCAGTTTCTCTCCCCCGCCCAGCCGTGCTTCTCTGCAGGAAGCAAGCTCTGTCCTGGCTCTCCTGATCCCGGCCCTCAAGAGAAAGGACAGCCAGCACAGTCCAGCATGGCATGGGAGGGTCAGGCCACACGCGCGGCCGACAGGCAGTACGTACGCCCAAGAGCCTGCACCCCAGGAGCTCAGACGCCGGGACGGAGGAAATGCTTCTCCTATGACAGAACCGGTGAGCGGATGAGTTTCTTCACGTTTTAAGGTGCTTGCAATTACTGCATTTCCGTGGCGTGCAAAGTCCTTTGAACTCTGAACTGCTACATTAACTTCTTGCGTGTTAGTTTGAAGTTGCTTTTAAACCTGTTTTATTAGGGAACAATTTCGTCAAATGAGCATTTATGGGAAATTATTTTTAAAAGTAAAGACGGTACTGTTCCAGAGGGCGTCTTCCCTCCCACACCTGAAACTCGGGGAAAAATTGGGAGAAACAGCAAATGCTTTTATATGTAGAAACAGGGCTGGCGGGGGTGGTTCCGGCCCTCTCCGAGCCGCAAGCCCTGCTAGTGCCCAGCTCTACACTGCCAGTGCGACCCTGGACAGGCCTCAGGAGGTGGGGAGATGGACACAACAGGTGCTCACTGTCTCCTCTGATGACCCGACGTGCTCTTAGACAAAGGTGAAACAGGATATCGCAGCCACAGCTCCTCAGCGGCCTGTGACGCTCGCTCCAGCCCCCAGTGCACGCACCATCGTCACTTTTCCCTAAGAAAAGGCCAATGGATGTAGCGCGGGAAATGCTGGGTGCCGCCTCAAAGTGCGGGAATGCGTTTTTATTCTTCTTAAGTCACCTACGTTTGGGACTTGAGATGAGGCTTTTGCCTTAAAGATGGCACAGCAAAAGCCAAAGTCCAAAAATTTGGTTTTTTGGGGTGTGAAATCGTTGCAAAATCTCATTGTGCATCTTGTGATTTTTATGACACGTCTTCCTGACATACAGAGCAACATAACTGCAAAACAGCATATACGTAGATAGAGCAATAAAGTATGTTACAGGACTGAAGTAGTTGTGATTTTTCTGTTGTTTTAATTTAGCATCAGTTCAAAACAATTTTAAGAGGTAACAGCTTTCTCCTCATTCATGAAAAACACTCAGGGTCATAATAAATTAAGAATCAGTCTTTTCTGGCCAACCTGACAGACTGGTCTACGTGATATGCCCTTAACAAGCTGCATCACATTATCTCTATTTTCCTAGATTAATATGCTAGAAAAATGTGTTTAAGAAGATGTGAAGTAGCATATATTAGCAAATCAAGAATCTTCAAAAACTGTCCAACTACAAATTTGGCCAATATACATAGAAGGCTCAACTGAACTCTGAATTCCTGCACCCAGTGACGTCCATGCCAACAAGGTAAGCGCAACCGTTTACTGGGTGTATCATCCTCAAATGACTCGTCTAGGCCGACAGGCAGCATCTGACAGAAGACGGCGCAGTGACAGTCACAGCGGCAAACTTGGTTGGTGAAGGCGGCCGACGCCGTGAAGAGGGCGCCGTGCCCCGCTCACCTGACAGCCAACTCAGATCCGTTTTCCCAGCGGCCCAAGCGTCTCTTACATTAATAAGCAGGTACTTTTTCTGTGTGGCTGGTGTAAAAGCACAGGGGAGCAAACGAACTCAGCACTTGAGTCTTTCCTGACCACTGCCCAGTGAATGCCACGCCACCTCCTAACCAGCCCAGGCCTTACCACTGCAAGGAGCACAGTGAGAAACAGAACCTCTCCAGAAGTGACTTACAGGAGGGAAACACAGGGAAACAGGAGGCCGGAAGACGCCGGAAGCGAGTGGTTCAGGTCCTAGGGCGACAGGGGCCTCCCTCTCTCCAGGGAGCAGCCAGTGCCTCACAGACCTGGCAGCAGCACAGCCGCTGAACCACGGATAAGCAAAGCCAGGTATTTATCTGCTAGTCCACGACCACAGTGATAGCTGCGCAGTGGCGGGGAGGGGGCAGGAGGACAACAGAAAAGAGAAAACACGTCTGGGAAAGGCAGGAGGAAGAGGAAATACCGAAGGTGACAAGGCAGGAGGGCAGACTGTGGCGCCTGGAGGGACAGACACAGCGTGAGTAGGAGGATGTTCGCCGGCATCCAACGGGGAGAACTGAGCACAACTATGTTCCCGGATCTTGAGCGCCAGAGGGAAGAAAGGGCCGCAGCCCCAGGGGAGCGTCCACCGAGCCAGGCCACATGCAGGCGTAGCTGTGGAGGGCGAGGGCAGGGCGAATCTGGGGTGGGGGCACCCCTGCCAGCTTCCCTTCCGGAGCCCCCAGGCGGTGCGCCCGTGCTACTGGCTGCTTTGTCAACCTCCTTTCCTGGGGCTTCTGGGCCGCCAGTTCCGGCTCCGAGGCCACCCACTCGGGAGCTGCAGGCCAGGAGGAGGGGAAGGCCCGAGGCACGGCACGCCGAGGACGCTGCCCTCCCCTTGCAAACCCGAGCTGCGGACGGTGCAAACGCATTCAGTCCTGTTTAAAAGGCAGTATTTTCAAAAGTTGTAAGACAATCTCCATTTGTTTTCTGTAAGAAGAATGAATCAGAATCACACGAATAAAACCAAAAAACGCACATAAACCATCCAAACAGAAGCTGGGACTTTCTCACATACACACAACTCCAAAGAAAAAGCCCATCATCCAAAGGAAATGCTAAACATTGAAGCGCTGAACACTGAAGGGCCAGACTCTCAGGCTGCAGGGCGGTTCCTCTCGTCCCTGCCCTGGTCCTGCCCACCAGGGCCGTCCCACCGCCGCAGACCCCCGCAGGCCCCCGCGAACTAAGGTGTAGGGGCAGGAGGCACGGGGCAGGTCCTCTACGTCCGGGCAGAGGGTCTAGGAGGAGTCCTGGAGCCCTCGGTGGCTGTTTCAGGCTTTTTTGATATTTTTGCTCTAGAGGCGACCAGGTGCATGGCAGGTGGGGGCCGGGAGGCTGTCGACTCTTCACTGTCCGGGCTGCTGCTGCTTCTGCCACTGCTCCGCCTGCCGTCTCTCCTTACCGCCTGCTCTGCCGCTGGCCCCCCGTGACGCTGCATGTGCCCAGTCTCCGACGCAGGTGCAGCCACCTAACACATGCCCATCCCCACTCCAGCACCACCGTCAGACACGCGCGCAGGGCCCGGGGTAGACCACTGACACCGGTGGGGGAGCTGGTAATTCCCATTTACCCCGAGCTACCCACGCAACCGCAGAGCTTACATGGACGAGAAGAAAACCCGTCTGTTCCCTGCCTTCTCTTCGTACCGATCCTTCACTACTGGCCCTGGGAGAAAAAGGTAAGACGGGAAAGAGCGAATAAATATGAATGGAAAGAAACAACAAATGAGACTAAATCAGATCACTCCTTTTCCTTGGCTGATGTGTGCGGATGTGCGTGTTGTGCATTTGTGTGCACACAAGAGAGTTAATTCCAGCCAGTGTGTCTGAGGTGCCAGCAACTAAACCCCGTCTCTTCACTGACATTGAGGAAATAAACCCGCCTCTATTCAGCAGACCAGCGTAAACCATCACATAGATCCTCTCTCTCCTGGAAGCCTCATCTTAATGACAAATTCCCATGGATAAATCTGTTACGCAATTCTAATTAACCTCGAAGATGTAAATTGACCCAACCAAAAGATATTTTATCTTGAAAATGAACTGAAGTTCTCACATTCAAAATCATATAGAATGCCTATTTTATTGGACTAACACTGGCAAAATCTCACCCCCAAAGCAAGTGAGTTAAGCGTGTCAACAAAAGTACATCCTCCTGCAAGCAGGCTAAACCACAAATAGAGCTATTTGAACTCACAATAAAAGACAAAACACATTTTGTTACATTATGGCATTTTTTAAAAAACACAGATGAGCTCAAACTTCTAGGACACTGTATACAAGGGCAGATTCTATGGGAATAGCCTGGCATCTGGGGTCCAGTTTTGCAAAGCGATGTGCCAACTGTGGACAGATCTTACCTGGCCGAGGTGAATAGTGTTCTCGACGCCCAGCACGCACAAGGTCATAGGACACGCGGAAATGTGCGTTCTGTGCTCCCGGTCCTTTTCTCAGCTGCCCGCGCCTCTCCTCCCCGAGCCCCTCTGGATTTAAATAAAACAAAACCAAACCACTTCCGCCACTGACAGTGGGGATTTCCATTTCCTGCCACGGCCGAAACGCCACACCATAACCAGTCCTCCCCCTAGCACTCAGGCTCCTCCTCGGACTGTCCCTCTGCTTCGTCAAGGTCAGTGCAGAGGCCGTGCACTGGGAGTTGCTTTACATCAGCATCGTCACGGAGAGGCATCGGCCACTGCGACCTCAATGGCCACGAGCCCTGAACAAACTGAGCTTCTGAGACCTTCCCCTTCCGACATCAGAGGAGCCTGCAGGGAGGCGGCATGCACCGCCCACCTGCACAGCTGCCCCCAGGTAAGCCCCACCGCGCTGACACAGGAGGGAGTGGTGTGTCTTCCCTCGCAGGGAGGGGCGTGGGGCCAGAGGGAGGCAAATGCACCTGCTAGTGCCGCACACAGGGCGGCCGTCAGACACGGCGTGGGGGCCAGCGGTCGTCCTCCCCTCTAGCCCACCGGGAAGGCAGCCACGCAGAGCCAGATAAGTCCCTGGGGGCTCGTGTGTGCCATCCTTCCTGGGTGCATGTGGCCGACACCTAGAACTGGGCTTCAAGAAAAGACGTACATGGATAAAAATGCTGCACCGGAAAAATGCTATAAAACGAATGCAGAAGGGGTGGGGAGGAGAGGCGCGGACAGCTGAGGAAAGGACCAGGAGCGCAGAACGCACACGTCCTCCCGTCCTGAGACCCCGTGTGCTGGGCGTCGAGAACAGTATTCCCTTAGCCAGGCAAGAGCTGTCCACAGACAATTATGATTTGGTGCAGCCACTTACATCGGCCACGTTCTGTCCACCTGCCGGACCCACCATGGTGTCCATCACAAAGTGACGCTTCCAATGTGACTGTCACACGGCGGGTCTCTCCACACAGGGGGTTACTGACCTACGTAGAAAAGGAAAAGGCTTTGAGAGTCTCGATCAAAAATCTAAGTTTTTCCCAGAGCAGCAAATGGCATGACAAGAACAGCCACAGGCCTTGCGTCAGAAGTTCACTTCCTTCCAGGAGTACGCAGTTTAGAGGGAATAAATGCAGAGACTAATGACTCTGGCAAAGGCTGCTCTTGTTTATCGACCAGCACCAGGGCTGGGCTTCTGGACACAGGTCCTGGTGACGTGCAGGCTGCCAAGAGGCAAACTATGCACAATACATCAAGCAAAAAACCCTCTGAAATTAAAAAGGCAGCACATTTAGATTCAGCCAAGCAAAGTGCTTCTTCGTACAGCGCACACATGTGTTTCAGAGCCAGACACCGTCTGCCGGGGCCGAGGCGGGGGAAAGTCACTGCGAGGGCCCACCTGAGAAGGCGAAGTCCCCGTTCACAGGGGAGCAGCACCCCGTCTCTGCAGCATGATTTACGATGCCCCGGTGTGGACACAGCCCCAGGGCCTGAGGGCCGAGGGGTGCCTCAGGGAGAGGGGTCAGCCCACACACAACTCAGCTGAGACGAGGGATACGCTCCTGCTCTTTGCTGCGACAGGGGCCGAGCTGGGTGACGCTGCAGTCAGTGGAGAGACCCCGCCACTGGCCATCGTATGTGGACGCTCGGAAACAAAGCAAAGGTCAGACGGAAAGAAACCAACGTAACCCCACAGGCCTGTGGAGCTGGTGCTGCAGGAGGGGATGGGAGAGGCACGTGGGGCGGGTGTCACCTGCAGGAGCGTGACCTACTCTGTCCTGTCCAGGGCTGGAGGCCGGTGTCGCCCAGATGAAAACCAACCAGCAGCCGAGTCCCTCGCCGCGCCGACCCACCGCAGACGCCAGCTCGGGATGCCGGCGACCACGCTGGGGACAGACGCTGGTGTGGACGCACCGGACCGGGAAGGCCAGTTGCCGAGTCAGGTGAAATGTGTCCCCAGATGTCCACTCCACAGCGGGAGTGAGGGTCCTTTCCAGAGGGAAACAGATGCGTGGACTGGAGCAAAGGGCAGGCAGCTGTGCTGGCCCGTCCCCGCCGAGGGTCAGGCGCGGGGCCAGCTGGCATCGAAGGGCGCCCGGTGGGGCCACCAGGGCCTGGTCGCTCTCGAGCCGGCTCTCCGGTCCCGCCCGGGACAGGGACGGCCACAGCTGCCCGGGCCACGTCCCTCCCCAGAAGCAGCCGCCGCTCGTTTGCTCCTAATGAGTCCCAGCGCGGACACTTCGAGAGGCTCGGTCACCTCCTGCCGGCACAGGAGAGGGCACAGCTGCTGCGTCATCTGCACGGGAGGGCCCCGCGAGGCGGCTCCGGCAGAAGGCGCTGCTCTCGGGCCTTCCCAGGGCGGGTGCAGCTGAGCTGCAGAGAGTCCTTCCTCGCCTCTCCTCCGTGCGAGCCCCCAGCTCTAGAACTCACCCGGCCTTTACTCTGCAGCCAGACGGTCTTCTCTCCAGACTGACGGGATGAAGAACAGGCCCCGCACCGCCCGGCTGGGCCTCGGGGAGGGAGCAGCAGGCCGCTGCCTCCTGGTCTCTGCCAGGCCGCTGAGGGTCTCAGTGCACGCTCTGCTGCTGGCAGAACCAGGGCCAGCTGGAGCGCAGAGTCCCCCACATTCCCTACCTGGCAGACCTGTGCTCGGACGTGTGGGTTCTCTGGCAAGCCCAGAGGCCGGTGCTGGCGGCGTGTCTGCAGCGCTGAGCAGCCGCTCTCCTCCGTGCCGGGCAGCCGGAGCCAGGCCCGAGGCTGAGGGCCAACTCCAAGGCCAGGCCCCTCTGGGAACTGATCAGCGAGGGCACCTGGATGCCCTTGCGGAAACGCCAGACCCCTCCCTCCCCTGCTCTAGCTGGAGCGCGCCTTCTCCCCGGAGGACGCAGGTGATTTGACTAACTGCACCTGAGAAAGCCAGGCCTCCCTCCCTGCGTTAAGGCGCCTCGTTTGCACGCACCTGCGCGTTCTTGCCGGCTAGCGGGCGGGCAGGCGGGCGGCGCAGAGCCGGCAGGCTGGGGGAGGCGGCAGGCGTTGAACAACCCCAACCCTCCTCCTGGCTCCTGCTCTCTGACAGAGGAGGGACGTGCAATCCAGGACTGGGGTTTTCTGACTTCAGCCTGCGTGAGTTTCAGAAGCTGGTAAGTGAACCAACCCGCCTCGGCGACTGCAGGGGCCGGGCCGGACAGTGACCCCCACGACAGGCCGCGGCCTTTCCTTGGGGGGTCCTCGTGGGGACAGCCTCAGCCTCCGTCCAGACGGGAGGTGGGCAGGAGGCACCTGCCTGCAGTGGACACAGACCCCCCCACAACGAGGGGCCGGTGCTGCCGAGTTGTCACCGCCGGGCGTCACGCACGTTCACGACACAACAGCAACGCGGCTTCTACGCTACGTTCGGCGAAGAGGAGCCCACCCGAGTGCACTCAGTGCCTGTCAGTAGCGTAACCAGGAGAGCCAGGGGCAGAGCGCCCCAGCCGACGGAGCTGTCCGTTCTGCAGTCAAACCGGCCGGGTTTGGAACAAGGAGAAAGAGGGTTTGAAATGGACCCGGCGACCTAACTCAGCCCAAGCGCCTTACCCAGTGAGACAGCAGGTTAGAAAACGAGACACCGTCTGCTCTCTGGCTGCAATTTTGAGCGACAGACATGGAAGAGGTCTACCTCCGAGCCCGCAGGCATGCGCCGCCTGCATCCAGCTGCGTGTTCCCGCGGGAGGCTGTCTGCACAGCTGGACTCACCTGCCATACGCAGAGTGAAGGGGCCGCGTCTCCTCGGCGCCAGGCCTCCCACGTCCACCTCACACTCCCCGGCATTAGGGCAGAGCTGGCCTGGGAGGGGGTAGACGGGCGACACAACGGGAAAAGGTCCGTCTAGAAGTGGGCCTGAGAGCCCTTCCCGCTCCCCGTCCTGGGTGGCACCCGCTTACCGTGCACTGTCCAGACGGCCCCGAAGCTTCTCCCGGCCCGGGAGGCGATCCCATCCCGCCTCAGAGAGGGCAGAAAGGCCAGCCGGCCCAGGCTGAGGGCGCCACTGGGCAGAGAAGGGCATTCTCAGGGCCTCCGGGCTTCAGAGGGGTCACTTTAAAAGTTTATTCTGGAGTAAGCACATCTTCATCCCATTTTTTAAGGGTAAAGGAGATCTACTTTCTCTGCCCCTTGATTCCCTCAGACCGCCGTGGACGCTCTCCATCTCCAGCACGGACACCCTCACACGGCCTGGGCTTGTAGAACAGGAGCACAAATCACCGCTAAGTCTGCGAGGGCCACACAGTGTCAGTCGGGTGAACGTTTGTGCTGGAGGCTCCTGACTCACGTTCAAGCAACAAACGACCCTCGACACGCCCTTTACAAACCCGGGGTCTCCACCAGCTGCCCGGGACTGGGCGGGGGGATCATTTGCTGGTGGTGTGCCCGCTGGGGCCCCTCCCCTGTCTCAGACTTAGGTATGCCGGGTGGAAGGCAGGTGTCTGTTGCTCCTGTTCATTGTTCACGACGCGCCTCGTGAACGTGAAAGATGGATTTCTACAAGAACCTGACTTCACGCACCGCGGACGTTCTAGTGAGATGACCGCAAACGTGCGCAGAAAATAGAGACCCAGTGAGAAGGGACGGATGGGGCAGGAATCGAAGGCTCTGCTCCGTTTTCGCTCACAACCGTCTCTTTCCCCATCACTTAGGGAGCTCCTGTCCGAGGCGGTTTCCAGCCTCCGACACTCCCTGTCCCACCCGAAGCGCCTGTGGGTGCTGCTCCAGCCTGTCGTCGGGCGCCGGGGCCTTCCAAGGTCGGGATTGCACAGACACAGCCTCCACCACCAGGATGCGGGCGCTCAGCACGGAGGATGCCAGCGCCTCCGTGAGGTGTGCCCGGGAGGCGACAAGGTTCACGTCAGCCAGACGCTGCACCCACCGACCGGGGGCTGAGCTGAGCGTAACGGGGTGCACAGCCCTTCCTCAGACCCCGCGGGCGGCGCCCATCCCGGCGGACCAGATGGCGAGCAGCACGGTGGGGAGCTCGACGCTGACGCGCGGGAACAAGCACGGCACGCGCTGCCGGTCAGCCTCAGGACGGCCCGGCACGGGCGAGCGGCGCACGCAGGCAGGCACAAGTCCCTGGCAGTTTCTCCGCGTGCTTCTTGGTTAGAAGTGTTTCCTCTGGTAGCTCCTGACACAAAAGGTTACTCACGGGACATATATTATCTATGCTCCTGTCTACACCCAAAATACTCCTCTAGGAGCCTCCCTGGTGACGCAGGCTTGACCCTCAGGCTACCGCTAGCCACTGCAGCTGGATCCCCAGCCAGGGAGGGGACCCCCAGGGCGCAGCAGGCCTCTCCTGCCTCCCGGCTGCTCCCCTCAGCAGCAGGTTTCATCGATCTGCCTGTTCTGCCTCTGGTGGGTCCTCTCACCCCCACACCTCTGGCCTGCACCCCAGTTCTCATGTGCATGAATAATCTTAACACTTTTCGGGGGCCTTTTTCTACTTAAAAACTGTTTGGCTCGTAGACAGGCGTTGGATGGGAATTTTATTGGCAAAGTTCTAGTGACTTTCCTTACCCAACACTGTAGTGAAGATTCTCCTGCCATCTCAACTTCCTACTTTGTAGACGGCAGTCTTCTGCCCGCATGCCCTAAGGTGTTTTAATACTCAGGAGTGCTTGTGAAGCCTCTGAGCACGATTTCAATTGTTTTCTCACACACAGGATGTACTTTCAGTGTGCAGTCAGGTAATCTTTTACTTCATGAAAATATTTTAGAGTATCTATAAATATTTTATTCACTATTTTCTGGTTTTTGCTTTGGAAATATGCATATGTGGTATTTTGACTAACTCCATACTTGACATTTTTTGTCTGCTTAATGATGTTCACAAATCTGTTTCAGCATATACAATTTTTTTTTTTCTGGAGAACAGCATCAGTGTAGATTCTGAACTGAGGCTACCTGTATTGAAACCTTAACTTTTTTTTTTTTAAAGATTTTGCCTACAAGAACTGGGGTACAGGCCAGAGTTATGGGGAGCAAGAGTATTCACCAAACACAAAGTGAAGAGCAGAACTGCTAGACTGACAAACACACTGCTGAGGGGAGCTCTGGGGAGGCAAGAGAGGTCTGCTGCGCCCTGTGGGTCCCCTTCCTGGCCGGGGATTGAACACACGCTACAGAGGCTGCGGATGATTCATAGTGTGATACTTAACCCCTTGTGCCAACAGGGAGGCCCTAGTTTTTAATTCTATTGAAGTCACACTGGTTGATAACAATACCCTTCAGGGGTACAAGGTTCACATCCTTCCAATGTGTTATCACTCCACACCCACCATCAAAGAACCAATCATCTTATTTTTTAACTGCGAGGGTAACTGCTTTTGCTATCCTCATAACGGTACCTAATAACCGTACCTCTGAGTTTCATAGGGCTGCAGTGAGAATCCAACGAAATGATGTAGGTGAAATGCTGCCAGGAGTTTCAAGTACACATAAGCCTTATGTGTTTGCTGATGTCATTTTCTGGATCCAATCTTCCTATTTATTAGTGTTTCCAGCGATACCACTTCTTCCACTGGCTGATGCTTCCGATGTAGTCTCCACATCTGGTTATTTTACAACACTGCCCACTAATGTCTCCCGGCTCACCCTCTTGCCACGACTTCTTCGGTCCTGCTCTGAGACCTGCTTTCCAGAAAGATGTGGCTCACCTTCTGGCAGTAACCTTGCCTGCATTCTTGGCTGGCACTTTTCTCCTTACCCTTTGCTTTTGAAGGTTAGCTCTTCCAGAAGAAGTTACTGGCAAGAGCTGTGTGAGCCATAAGACAGGGTCATGTGTGTGAATCAACAAATGGTGATTAATCGATGCCGTAGTTTGTTGTGTAGAAGAGCACTTCATATAAGCGACCGTGTGATCTTGCAAAAGATTTGGGATCTTGTTTCCTGGAAGAGTAGGTAGATCTTTGAGAAGGTTATTGTAGAGGGAACTGGAACAAGAGACAATTTAGAGCAAAGTTAGAAAGGCCAACACCACTGTGTGTTGGAAGAATATGGAAGACAAGACTTAATGAAACACCAGTTTCCCCACAATATGCCCAAGAAAGATGTTCTAACTTCCAGGAATTATTTATCTGAAAATCACAGCAACTGTTGACAGTAATGAGAGCAGCGAAGCCCTCTAAGCATCCTCCAGGCTGTGTCTCACCCTCCAAGGCAGTGTAAGTTCCTGGAACTCTCCTCTTAGCTGATGTCACAGTCTCTTAGCTACGACTTTTAAAAGTCTTTTGATTCCCTATGAAATAATGGTGTCTTTTCATCTATTTCTAGATTTGCTGTGTTACATGCTAGACATTTCATAGTTTTATATCCTGAGAGTACACAGCGTTGACAGATCATAGGGTTACAAAGTCATTTGAGACATGGCCATCCTATAAATTAGCATTGACTCAATATTTAATCTTGATTGACTACAATCAATGTTGTAGAACTGTGTTCGTTTCATTCAGCCTGGACCTGGGAGTGTTTGCGTGGCCTAAAGCATCCATAATTTCTTTATCTGACAGACCAAGCAGCATGTGCAAAATGCATATGCACGAAACAGCACATTTAGATTTTATGATGAAACTGCAACAGTTACGGTCTTTACAAAGTTGCGTAAGACCTTCAAACCAACCGTCGAGACCCAAAGCAGATGCACTTCACACCAAACTAGTGCTCAGTCACACTTTTCAAGATTGGATGAGAGTTTCACAGAGAAATGCAGGCATACACCGGAATGGGATGGGGAGGGTTAATTTACCACACTTCCTTTTACTTCATTCCAAAAATACATGTCAAGTACATACAGAAAAGAAGCCCTAGTCCCACTGGCAAGAAAGTGCAGGAATGCACATAACGACGACAGGAAGAAGCAATAAGGGTAAAATCGCAAGAGCACCAAGGGTGATGGAACGTGGAGCCGATCAGTGAGCTTCACGGAGTCTAGGACCAAGGGCAGACAGGAGGCCTTAAAAGGGAGGCGAGGGCACTGGGCCAGAGATTACATACAGTAGGCCACGGCAGACCAGAAAGCTGGGAGCTGTTCCCTAGACATGGTGGGACTTGATCACGGTATAGGTGGTGCTTGTGGTCCCTCCCTGAAGACAGTGTCCTCTGAAAGGCATCTACTGGGGGCGAAGGCACTAGGGGGACCTTCCCTCCCACTCAAGCCACATGGGAGTCGGCTGGTGCTCTTGGTGCCGTTATGGTTTAGCTCCGGCACCCTCTCCCCCTCACTGCAGAATGGTTCCGGGACCTCAAACATGGTGTCCTCCAGCCGTTACACTCAAAGTCAAGGAGGAAAGAGGCTATGACTCCAGCCAGGGGAGAGCTCTGCCTGAGGTCCCAGGAGACATCTCAAGCACAGCCCATGACAGAAGCGGGACACACGCCACCCTGAAGAATCGGGGTCAACGGGGACCCCGGGTATCTCATAACATCGAGTTTTGTAGACAGGGAGAAGGGGGAGAGTGACACGCATTTGGGGCCCGGATCCCGGCATCACTTTTGGGCACGCTGCGGGAGGTTCACCAGGGAGTGAACGCACCACCAGCGCAGGGCAGGGACGGCCACTGAGACCCGCACCCTAGACAGGAGGCGGCCCCACCGGCGGGCAGGTGCCGAGGGCAGGGCAGAGGGGACACGAGGGCTCACAGAGCTCGGGTCAGAGGCGGGGGTGTCCTTGGCTGCTGCCTCCAGCAGCTAAGGTCAAGGACACAGGACAGTCAACAGTCTCCAGGATCATCTTCCTGGCAGTAGTAAAGCAGCCCATTAGCTGGATGCTGGCGAGTGCGGTGAAGTGGAAGAAGAATCCAGATTAGCTAGTGTTTTTTCAGTTTTGCTTATTGTGTTCATTTGTTTCTTTACATATTGCCAGTGACCGCTGAGAACGTTGGAAAGAACGCAAATGCTGCAGATGGAGAGATTCTCTAGCTGATGGAGGGACTTGAACTTGGGTTTGGAGGTGGATGGGGAGCACCAGAGTAGTGAAAGCTGCACTCTGCATCTCAGGCACCCGCTTAGCGGTGAAGTGCAGTGGCTTAGTGCTGGTTAATGGCATCGAAACATTTTTGCTCGACGGGAGTTTTAAGCATAAAGGGGACTTAGGGCATCATCTGGGGAGAACACAGCGCTGGCATTTAAATGGTGCAGGGTAGATCAGAGCAGAGGGGTTTATGGTGGGAAGTGAACTGGGAATATGATACCACCGAAACCACGGAAGCTGGGCATCTAGAGAAGATGCCAGCTGACAATTTCAACCACACAGAGGTCAGAAGAGCCAGGCAGACGCGCAAACCAGGGTGCTGGTAGACGCCGGCCAGCTGTGCCGCAGCAGGACGTGTGATGGGAAGGGAGGAGGAGAGGAAGCTGGTATTTTGCAAAGCTTGCAGGAGGGTGAACTGAGAAAGCAGGCTGTGGAGACGCAGGCCCAGCGACACATACCCCAGTGGAGCGCGTCACCTGATTACACCGCAGGCAGGAGAGACCATACGGAGAACGGTCTGGAGCAAGCTGTTCAAGTAAAATAGAAAGTTCCTGGAAATGGATTAAACTTGGGAAAAGCTAGGGGCACGTATATTTTTTAACTAAAATATTTTTATTGAAATAACATATCATGAACTGCAGAGACCCGACTTAAATAGACGGCGTGCAGAGTTTTGACAAACGTGTTTCTCATGTGACCCCAATCAAGTTATAGAAATTCTATCACCCCAGATGTTTCTCTCGCACTCTCCCCTGCTCCCCTGGAGAGGAAACCGCTATTCTCACCTGCTCTCACTGCAGTTTGGTTGACCGGCTCCAGAGCTTCCTGCAGCCCGCTGCTCCACGTCTGCTCCTCTGCTCCCACACGAGTGCCGGAGACTCACTCCCGCCGCGTCCAGGACTTCAGCCCAACGCACGTCATCGACCCTCTGCCCACCCGTGTCTAGCATTAGACAGTGAAGTCTCCGAGAACACGTGCGTGCAGATCTTACTCTCAGACACGTTCGTTGTTCTGACGTGAACCCACGGGCGCACCATCGCTGGACCGTAAATAGGTGAATAGTCGAAGCGACTCAAAGCAGCTGTGCCACCCACGCGCCAAGGCCTGCTCTCGATCCTCACCCGCACTTGGGGGCGGGGGGTGCCAGAGACTTAACAGGCCCTCCAGGTGGCACAAGGGGTTGAGCACTGCACCGTGAAGCATCAGCAGCCATTGCAGTGTGAGTTCGACCCCCAGCCAGGGAGCTGATCCACAGGGCGCAGCAGACCCCTCCTGTCTCCCGCTGCTCCCCTCAGCAGTGGATGCACCTGCTCTGCTCCCCTTTGGTCTCTGGTGACCACTCTCATCCTGGCCTGTACCCCAGTTCTTATATGCATAAGTAAGTCTAAAAACAAAGCAAGACTTGGGTACGAGTCTTTCTCAAAGATCAGCCTCTCAGTGGGTGTGGAGAGGTATTCCCTGCAGCAATCCCTCACTCTCACGTCAGGATGCTCCTGGTGAGTTCACTTTTCCAGCAAGAAGCAAGACTGGACAGAGGATGCTTGGGTTGATAAAATTAACATTCGTCTCTGAAAGCCAGATAATGCGAAGGGATGAGAACATTGGATATTCTGATTGATGTGAATTCAACTCTTTTCCGAAGCCATCGGGGCAGACGAGCTGGGAGGAGCAGAGGAGAACGGGCCAGGAGCAGCGGAGTCATCAGGATAGGGGGCTTGAAGCTGAAGACAGTTTGGAGAAGGGCGGGCATGGGCACGCATGCACAGCAGCGGGGCCAGGAGCTGCAGGCTCCCGACACATGCGGGCGGTGACAAGTGACCCCCAGCTCCTGAAGTCCGTCCCGCCTGAGGAACGTGCCCGGAGGGGGGCCGCGCCGGGGACTGGGGCGTAAAAGGGCCTGGCCAGGATGCCGGAGAGGTGGCCCCCGGCGCTTGTCTAGAGCCTGGACAGACGCAGCCCCAGCCCTGCCTGCACTCAGGCCCCAGGAGCAGCCCGATGTCACCAGGGAGCAGCGCTCAGGCCAGGCCACTTCTGACGCTGCTGGCACCAGGGGACCGGCCCACTGGCCACGTCATGCTGTCGGGTAGTCAGCTTCCAGGCAGGGTCCCCACCTCTGCACCGAGGCCTACCGGAGGGTGGGCCCCAAACATGCGTAGGAGGCACCTGCCCAGCAGCAGCAGCGTGAACGACCGGGGCGCAGCCAGACGTGCCCACGGCAGCAGAGGCGGCGTCAGCCCCAGCAGAGCGGCCCAAGAGACGCGCGGCCACAACAGGGCGTGCTGCCTGCAGGCCGAGGCCGGGGACTGGGGAGGAACCCTGGGAGGGGCGGGGAGCCGGGCGATGGCCGGGCTGTCTTGATCAGTGTTCTGGGGGTCTGCACAGCTGCCAAAGCGACCTTATCGGGCTGTGTGAACAGACACCGTTTCTTTGCCCAAACTCACTTCCCAAGCTGTTGAAAAGGGCTACGGACCGCGTACAGGCAGGGTGGAGTGCACCCGGGCACCATAAATGGCAGTTGCTAAGGTTTGTGTGTCCTACGTGCCTGAGAATTTGTCACGAGCTCCCGAGACGCATCTGCGTCTCCCTAGTGCAGCCGGTCCACAGTCCGTGCTCCATCCAACCTTGTCACCCCGTCCTGCGCCCAGCCGGGCCCGCACCAACACGCTCGCTGCCCGGACAGGTGGTGCCCCTGCTGTCCTCCCTGCAGCTGTCCTGAGAGCGAGGCTCAGAGCAGCTCGCCCTCCCGGTCCTTCCTGCTTGCCCGTCGCTTGGGCTCCGGTCGCGCCTGGCACCTGGACGACGGGGGATGGCTGTCAGCTAAGCGGGCTGTGTCGCCCACCCTGGCCACAGGCAACCACCGTGGTTTGCAACACAGAAGCCCAAGCAGGCCACAGACGCAGTGGGAAACGAAGGGCTGAGCTCACCAAGGGCGGTGAAGATGACCTCTGGGAAGGTCAAGCAGAGCTGTCTGAACGTCCCGGTCTGCCCGCAGACTAGGCCTTGGCTTACACCTGCTAGAGCTCAGTGCGGCTGGGCAGAGGCGCGCTTTTCTGCAGGCCCCACAGCAGGTGCGTGCCCGGCGCGCCTGGTCCAGGGCCCGCAGGTGCCAAGGACGCCCATGTGCACGGCTGGCCTCGGCGCCTCCCCCTCACCGCACTCGCTGCGGGCTGACCTGCCAGAGCAAGCGGCCCACCGCGGCCCTCAGCACTGAGCCGTCTCGGGCCGGGTTGCAGGTGTGTCCTGGCCATGCCTGGGCACCGGAGCCTCACGGCGCCCATGGCTCCCGCCTCCCCCACTGCTACAACCTGCGCGCTGGACGAAACCCGTGACGACGCTCAGAGAAACAGGGCCTCTGCGCCCACCCCTTCCTGCGGGGGCTGTTCAGCGCGACGTGCAGGCCTGGGGCGCGGAGGCTGGGTGGGCGCTCAAGGTTTCCCAGGAAGACACCAAGAGGAGCGTGAGCGCATCGCCAAGGATCAAAATAACAGACTCGCCAGACCTGCCCGTGAGACGGGGCCTCAGTCGCGCCTTCCCGTCCGTGAGCCGAACCCAGAGAACACGCTTCTCTCCCGCCAGCCCCAGCACCGCCTGTAGGACTATCCGGCCAAGCCTGGCCTCTCCCCACGCAAGACCAGCGCTGCCCGCTGCAGGCTGTGCCCCCGACCCCTCCCTTCCACTCTCGACTGGTGGCCACAGCCTGCCTGTCCAGCTGCCCACCGGACGTGCCCCCACACGTGGCATGAACGGCAAACTCTTCGCAAAGTCCCGTGTGGGCTGGGCACTGGTCTCAGGTTCTCAGGGCTGGGCAGTGCTGCTGAGGGGCCACCCAGCGGACCCCGAGGCAGGTGTCCCCCTCGCCCACGGCGGAGACAGGTCAGCCCCCTGACCACTGGCTCCGAACTGCCCAGCTTCTGGGACTGTCTGCTGTGGTCTAGCTGGTTTTGAGCTTTGCATGGGCCATTCGGAGGTGCCCCTCTTCCCAGACTCAGGCCCAGCCCCATGTCTGGAGAATGAGGCCAGGACCCAGGGCTTCTACCTGCCCAGACCCACTTCCCAGGAGAAGGCCACCTGCACCCCACTTTCTGGCTCTAGTCCAGCTGGGAGCGCCCCATCCAGTGAGGTTTCCTGACCACGGCCCCTGAGCTGTGATGCGCTCTTCAGCACCTCCAGACGACTCACGCCCCTCTCCCATGGACGCCCAAGAAGCCGCAGTCCTCAAACCATCTCTTTTTGGACTATAGTCTGCTCAGCTACTCTTAGATTGCTCTGTGCTAAGAGTAGCAGCTTCACTAAGTGAATTTACTTCAACACTTAAAAATTACTGTCGTAATTAAGTCTAGACATACTCAATTACAAAAAACATGTAATTATGTTTTGCAACAAACGTGAGAGTGAACCATTTTAAAGCTGCTCTGTTTTGTTTCCTGTGGACAAAACAACCGAGTACTACACGTCTGATAAGGTAGGTCCTAAGTAACTGAGGCAGTACTAGCTTCCAGTGCCAGACTGAAACATCGATTCACATACGTAGTTTGGAAATTAACTTAGACGTGAGGGGAAAAAAAACCCAAAAATCATGTGTGGGTCTCATTTCAAAATATAAACATTAATAGTTCATGCAACAATGCACAGTTGCTGTGCTTCAAAATAAACACCCCCCATCCTATTTTGGACAATGGCTTAGTAAAAATACTTAACATTTTAGAAGTAACCAACCGAGGGCAGAAAGGTGAGATCGTCTTAACACCTCAGCAACAGTCACCCAGGAGTGCAACACCGGACTGACTTGGCTTCGTTTATCTACACTGAGCTTCATCTTCAGGCAAAACGTGATGTCCCGGTCCAACGTCGCCAGAAGTGGCCCCGGCCACCTCCCGCCGGTGTGACATCTCCAGTAAGATGAATTCCCCAAGGACAGTATCCCCTGAGGTCATTTATTCCAGTATATTCTCAAGTTTGATCTCAGTTGTCACTCAAGGAGACCAAGAAGATTTCCAAAATTAAAAATTAGAACCCAATTAATCTTCAGCATAACGTCAACATGTTTCAGATTTCCTCCAGTGAGCCAAGAAATTTTGGAAGGTGACATCATGTCTGCGAAAATGTCACACCCGGCAGGAAAGATTCTTTGACTAATTAGAGTGGCCCTTTGAGGTGTTGCTGGGCAGGGAAAGTGTTGAAAATGTACCGTTGTCCAAAAAGGGATAAAACCGTTCACTCTCCTTCTGCCTTGCAGTGTCTGAGATGCGCTGCTCGAGAACTCGGTCTCGTGAGCTTGCTGTCTGGGGGAGGACACCACGTAGACGGGGAGGAGGATCACCGTGCTGCTTTCCAGTACGTTCTATCAATGAGGACAGAGTGAGAAATGAAGCTCGGCAAAGTCAGGCCAGTGGAAAGTAAATGTAGCAAACGGTTATTATCATTGTTGGAAAGACCAACGAATCCTGTTCCAGCCAGTTACAGAGTGCTGAGCCCAAGTCAGCTTTGCCTTTCACGCTAATAACTGTTCCTGGGAGAAGACCGAAGAGCTGGCTGTTGCTTAAACGCAGTGAACAAGGCATGCTGCTTGAATCCCAGTAAAATACTTTTGTTTACTGCGGTTTATTAAAAAATGTATCCATCTTTGGCTGCAAGATAGTGTAAGTTTATCAGAGCAATATTAAACAGCATAAATATTTTGTTAAAGACCTGGCTTAATGCTCATTTCATTGCTAAAATAAACGCGAAATAAAGACGAAGGATTGTAGAGGAAATCATTTTTTCTTTTAGAACCAATTCATTCTTATAGGAATGTTGCCAAGAAACAACGTGCTCCAATCACTGGATCCATCTCATTCTTTTAAGGAAATAAATATACATTTAAAAATAGCATGTGTATTTTGAAAAGCTTAAATAATTCATGAACTAGACACTA
Organism: Galemys pyrenaicus; assembly: GCA_019455555.1. Lineage (NCBI taxonomy): Eukaryota > Metazoa > Chordata > Mammalia > Eulipotyphla > Talpidae > Galemys > Galemys pyrenaicus. The sequence goes on from JAGFMF010011662.1 coordinate 7,509,099, forward strand.
TGCTCTCCCTTGGTTATCATGAAATAATCCTTTTATAATATAAACAGACTTCTTTGTGGATAGCTCCCAAATTTATTTCTACACATGCACATATCACTCTCCATTAAGTTGGTCCCAAATTTCCAACAGCCCAAATGCATTTAATTCTGGCACTACCGCCCCTTTCCTAGCCTGTACCCCAGAGCACACCACCTTCTCGCAGCCTGCCTTCTTCTCTGAAGTACTTGTGTTAAGCTAAGGCTCATCGTCCATCAACTTAAATTCTGACTTCAAAGTACCTTACACACCATCATCTTCCCGTTTCTCTAGAGTTCATGCTTTCTCCTTCTCCATTGGGCGTGCGTCTTCCTAGACTGCTGTGTCAATTCCTTTCCTTTCCTGTGTCAAGCAACCCTACCCATCCATCCCAACTCATCCTCAGAGTATGAAATTTGTGTCCGTTTATCCACTCAGCACTATTCACTGGTTACCAATCACAGCCCCAGAGTTCACTACTAGAAACTACCACTCGCAGTCCAGGTCATTGCTAGGAGCTACCAATCACAGCCCACGTCATTATTATGCACTACCAATCACAGCCCAGGTCATTACTATCAACTAGCAATCACAGATCGAGATTATTATTGCAGCTTCCCAGGAAATGCCTTTTTACTGTTTCCCAAGACTTCCCCTGCATATCCCAAGCCACAGGCACTCCTGCTGGCTGTTCATTCTCCACGCAGTGGCTTTCCTTTCATGACTGCTGAAATGAGCATCTTATCTGTGTATACCCATGTCTACATGTCCGCAGGCCTTGCCTACCTGCCCCCTCTTCTCGACCTTCCAGTCAAGAGGGAATCTCTCTTCTGAACTAAGACAGGAAGTTCATGGACTCACATCCTCAACGCACATGCTCAGAGTGGGCTACAGTCCTTTCTGCGTGCATGCATCTTCCTCCTTCTGGCACTTATGCTTATTGAAAGATCATTTCAACTTCAACTTCATGGCAATGTCTTAGATGTCATCTAAAATAAATTACCAAACTAAAGACTGTATTTTGCTATCACACAGAATGCATCATTGCTAGTTTCAGCTGTAAAAGAGAATTATAAACTAAATGTGTTTCATCAAGGAAGTCGATCCTTCAATGTTTGGCGTATTGTTAGAAATACTCAGTCAATTGAACAAAACCACCTATAGCTTCTTCACTGATCCAGTTTAGCTGAGATGAGTTGAAAACCTACCAGCACTCCACATCAGCTCAGTGCACTTTGGGCTGCCCAAGATTTGACTTGTGCTCCACATCAGCCTGCTAAGTGTTTGTACAAAGCTTGACCTTGAAATGATGAGACTGATTCCACCAAATAGGAAAATTATACTCATTTAATGGGCATATATATATATATCAAGTGATACCAAAACATCATAGCGGCTGTGATTGAGAGCATTATATGAAGGGTGAAAATATATTGAACAGAAACACTTAGCCATATGGGAAGGAAATGAAGTACTAATACACGTGGGTTAAAATAAATCAAGTCGTAATAGAATTGAAGTGGACTCTCAATCACGAACAATCCTTCTCTGAGACTCAGCTTCCCCCAAACCTGAGCAATCCTCATCCAGCCTCTTCTGATTTTTAATGGTAATAAGCAAATAACCTTTGCGGCAAAGCTTGGCATTACTCATACAACTCAACACTTGTAAATGGCCTTACCTATTAGAAATTCGCCAAGCTTTGTGTCTAGTCTCCTACATTCTAGGCAAAGGACATTTTAAGGTTCTCCCACTACATACTTTCAGAACTATCAAAGCAGAGATTAGGTTGATCCTAATTCTCACTCAGTCAAGAAACATTCCCCCCTTCTTTCATATATTAGCACACCCCTCTCCCCCCTCTCCCACCCCCAGACTCTACCCCTCCCTCACCCACGCAGCACACCATCCAGAGCCATCCCTCCCCAATGATTCCTTTCCTTCTTGACCCCCATTCCGTGAGGACCTTGCAAGCATGAGGTTCTCACCTGAGGAGGATCCAGCCATGGACAGCATGATAACTTCCTTGCAAAAGTGGCTTCTTTATGCCCATGTCATTATTCCTTTCCCTGGGAATCTCAGCTCATCTGTTTCTAGCCAGACAACTGCAGGTGTGACAGCCAACGCTGAATTATGAGGGTCTGAGAATGTCTCCCCCAAAACGTGCCACTGGCCAAAAGTTCCAAGAAAAACTAATACTCTGAAAAATCCCAGTCAAAGGCTTAAGCTTGTCCTACATCATCAAACAAAGGATCTATTTCGCGCTACATGCGTGTGGCCCGAACGGCCGCTCACACAGGCTATCTTTGAATATTCGTCCTCCATATGATAAGGTTAAAAAAAGCCCCGAGCCATGTGTTCATTCCTGATTTTGATCTGGCCACCTGGACTGTGAGTGAGAGTCCAGCAGTTGGCAGAGAGTCCGTTCGAGCTAAGAAAATATCCAAGTGTGGCTGGATTTTGCAGAGGAAGGAACTTTTTCCAAGGATCACATAATATGATATGTGTACACACTCTTGGGGCTGGAGACCAGTTATATATTCTCGCTTTTACTATTTTCTTAAGCCAAAGCAGAAATGTGATGAGTCCAACTCATAAAAATTCAGGAGAAAAGATTTTTTATTTTTTTGACAGCTGTGGTGGCCTGCTCGTTCACACAGCTGGAGCGGAGCTGCCGCATGCAGAAGCCCAGGTCCCCGGCGCCCTGTCTGCAGCAGTCACGTGCACGGCCCCACTCGCCCCTACCTGCGTGAAGGTAGGGGTGTCGCCACACTCCGCGGCTACGACCAGCTCTCTAGACACAGGGCCGTGGCCAGGGCGGGCTCGGGCTTGCATGCTCACGGCCCAGACCGCCAGCTCCGCCTGCCCTCGGGCACCTGCGCCTGGCCGCGGCTGCGTGCTCTAACCACCAGGCCCGGGAAGGGGCTCCCAGTCAACACGCAGTCTCTGTGCTTTGCTGCCCCTGGCTCTGCTCTTGTAGGGGGTCAGGCGTGTCGGATACCACCTCTTGGGGGGAAGGACGCAGGTGCGACTGGCAGAGCAGATTCAGCCTCAGCCCTCCCCCCACTCCCATCCTGGTAGCGCTGGGCTCTGCTATCCAGGAAGAGCACCTCGAGCACCATGTCCACGTGATTCGTAGCTGAGCAGTTACTACGGTGCCCCGGACGGTGAGCTGACACGTGCTCCCAGTGTCCTTCTTGCCAGAAGGCCCCCACTCTTCCCGTCCACAACAACAGGCTGACGTCTCAGTCCTGGCAACAGACCGCCTGGCCCTTCTCCGAGGGAAGGGCTTGGTCATCCCTGGGGCTGGGCCATCATGGACGATGCGCTTGGCCTCCGGGATACTGAGACTCTGCAGGCGCGTGTGGTCCAGACACACCGGGAATCACGAGGACCCCCGCCCCTACAGGCCCCATTCACCACCGCGGGCGGCTGGGCCTGACCTTGAATGAGGCTGCGCCTTGGAGCGGCTGCCATCCAAAGGCCCCTGCCCTTCCTGGCTCAAGGGCTGTCCCCAGCCACCCCGCTGCGGCCCCGCACCACCGCGTGGAGTCCCTGACGAAGAAACCCACTGGCATCAAACCCACCACACAGAGGACTCGTGTCACCATCCTGCAGGGAGCTGCCATCCTGATGTCAGACAGAGGCAAGAAAAGATGAAGACGAACTTAACAGAGCTCAGACGACGACCATTCAGAGGAGACACAGGGCCTCCCTGGCACTCAGGGGGTGAGCGCCCACTGTGGGGCTTTCCTGGCCACTGCAGCGCGAGTTCGATGCCCAGCCAGGGAGGGACCCCCAGGGCGCAGCAGACCTCTCCTGCCTCCCACTGCTCCTCAGAAGTGGGTTTCAGTCCATATGCCTGTTCTGCTCCCCACTGTCTCTGGTGACTCCTCTCACCCCCCCACACCTCTGGCCTGTACCCCAGTTCTTGTGTGCATAAATAAAAATGAAACCCTGGCTTCCAGAGAGCCAGCTGTGTATTGTGCCCCTTGCTCATAGAAAAGCACATTTCTTCCCCCCGCCCCCAGCTCCTTCCGAGTCCCCCTTGAAGCCTTTTCTCCAAGGGAAGCCCTCAGGGCCCTTCCCGTCCTGACCAGACCATCTTACCTTTGTTCAAACTTCACTGACTGCGCAATTCTCAGACTGAACGGCAGGTCGACACACGCCCGTGCAGGTCTCCCCACCTGGCTCTGGGTGCCCCTGCCATCCTCCCCTCTGCCCTTGGGCCCTGGACTCCAGCAGAAACCTCCCAGCTAACAGCTCTCACGCCACCTCCTGCCTCAGGGCCTTTGCACCTGCCCTCCCTCTGCCTGGAACAGCTTTGCGCCTTTATCAGGCATCAGGTCGAGGTTCTGGTGACAAAGTCACCCATTAGGACTTTTCCTGACCAGCTGACCTGAGCGTGCAGAGACCCTCCCTCCCTCCCTGCCGTCCGCACTCTCCTCCCTGGGGGCCGCAGGCCCCATGCACTGCCCGTCTCCCCCATCACATCAGGAGCAGGGCCCAGGCGCAGTCCCCTCTTCTGGAGGCGCTTGGGAACAGTTGACGATGCAAGGGCTGCATGAGACGGCGGTCCCCAGGGCTAGAAGTCCTTGTCATTCCGGGTCAACCCTTATAACGCTCTGGTGAGTAGTATCGTTAGGCCCATGTTCAGAAAGGCGAGGACCAGCGCCCAAGACAACAAACAAGTGAGTGTTGCAACAGCGAGGGACGTAGGCGGCCGCTGCAGAGCCCGGCTCCCACCCACCAGCTGCTGACTCACGCCGAGAAAAATCCGACGGTCCCAGGGACGCGGACGTCTCTAGGTAAATGAAAACCATCTTCTGTTGATGAGATTTGTGCCGAGGAGACGCCAAAGGAAGATGAAAATCCATGCGAGGCTGGTGGTCTCAGCAATGCTGAGAATTCTGGGTCTCCTCCAGCTCCTGCCCTCCGAGCCAGACAGTCCGCTCGGACAAAGGTGCGTCAGAGCTCGCGTGTGTTTTTGGAAAGGGAGCCAACGACACAGAGCAAGAGAAAACGAAAGGAAGGGGAAGAAACAAACGTCCCCCACCAGACACCGAAACAGAACTGTCAAAAGCAGGGAAATCTTGTAAAATGCTCCTCTGCTGTAGGCCGCAGAATAGAACGGTAATAAACTCTGACCCATAAAAAGTCATGTAAACAGTGTAACCTGTTTTTACTAGCCCGTAAGCACAGGCGCAATTGATCTGAACCAGCTTGGCGCTCAGTCCCGAGCCTGCACAGAACTGGCCCATCATGGGTGTTCAGGCGCCTCGGGCACCGAAAGCCAAAAATAGGAACGAGCTAGAAAATTGCAGCCATTTAGCTACTTGCCCTGGGCAGGTGTTCGGTATTTCCAAGAGCAAAACATCCCAAAGGGAAACTCCCCAGGAAAGCTACTTTGCAACAACTATGGCCAGGAATTGTTTAATCCGCAGGCTGCAACTAAAATCAGCAGCCGTGGAGTTCAGCCTCCGTGGCTGGGTGCAGCCGTCCCCCCAAACACACAGCACGTTTTGGGGTTGCAAAAGGCGCCGGTCCCTGCTTCGCTGTGGGACCAGCGCGCCCGTAGCTTTACCGTGTGAAACGCTCGTGTGGAAACGTTCAGGGTGGTGGAGCAGGTGCCGCCACTCTCTCCAGTCCCACCTGCGGAATGCTCGTTAAGGCTGCTCGAAAATGCCTTTTCCTCCTGGAGGCCAGAAGGAAGCAGGGAGCGCAGGGGCGGCGCAGGGGCCCAGAGTCGTGCAGCTCCAGCCACATGGACCGTCCCAGTGACCTGGTGCTGGGGTCCGTGGGCAACGGCCGCCCCGTGGCTCAGAGAGCGAGCAGAGCTAGAAGGGGCCCCGCTGCCGGGTGGCTGCCAGAGGAGCGTGACCAGCCTCTCCCGCCCTCCACCATCCTGTGCCGATGGACACCTGCGGGGCTGCACGCGCCTGGGTGGGCATGGCAGGTGGGCGCGCCCGGGCTGAGGCACGAGGTGTAGCAGGCTGCGTCGGGGCATGGAGCGGAAGTTGAAGCCGAAGCGTTGCAGTGGAGTGGGGCAGGTACTACGAAGGCGGCTGAGACAGAGACTGCCTGCACCAGTGGGGAAACTACCCGGACTGCAAGACAAATGGCACACACGGCCGGAAGGTTCAGCACAGACGGGTGTGGAACCCTCTGCAACCTGGCAGGGATAGTGGGGTGGCCAGCCTCCTCTCCCAGTGGACACCACCCCAGGAGCGGTCAGAGGCAGATGGAGCCCGTCGCAGCTGGCACAGGCCCTGTACGAACTAGAAGAGCCTGGTGGGTGCGGTGCCCGTGAGGCGGCAGGGGCTGTGGTGGACGTGTCTCGCAGCTCTGCGAGTCTAGGCAGAAGGAACGATGCAGAGTCCAGCAGCTACAGGATGTGATGCGGAGCTGCAACAGCATTTGAGGGTTCTGGAGGAAGAAGTTCGGAAAAACCAGCGCACTCGTCTGGAGACGCCAGACTCCTTGGAGGGGCACAGAGGGAAGCCAGCCCTTTGCCGAGTCTCGCCTGGTCGTGGGGGACCAGCCTAAGACTCCAGAGATGCCAGGCTCCTCTGGAGAGGCAGCGGCGGCCGGTCCCATACTCCAGACTGGCCCGGTGTAACTCAGAAAACGAAGCGGCCTACGGCCCAGGGGTCAGCCTGCTGGACCACCGCAAACCACGGAACTTACGACCTACCGACCACACGCCCAGCGGAATGCGTGGACTTGGGCAAACAGTTCGCCAGAAACCAGGGGAGCGTGGGCAGCCTGGTTGCTCGTCTGTGGGACCTGGGTGGACGGCGTTATCTGCACAGCATGAGAGATGCAGAGACTGGCCTCCATGACCTCACACTGGTCCTTGAGACAGCGGTTGCAGAAAAGCCTGGGGCATGGCCAGCGCGATCACACCCTGCTGGACCGCATAATGGCTGCTGGACGGCCAGTGTGGGCTGATGCAGGAGATGGGCCAGAAACTGCCCACCTGGTGCAGGTACGCCAGGAGTGGGGATGCGGCCGGCCGTGGTCAACGTGGTGCTCGTGGTTCTGATGATGAGCGTCTCACAGGAGTGAGGGTTTGATACTAAAAAGTGCCCCCTCCTCCTCCTCATTTGGACCCCTCATGGCAGTTCTAGCTCCCTATGTGGGGCGTCAAACACACGACGTCCCCACAATGCTAGCCGGCTTGGGCAAAGTCAGAGCAGGCGGCTCAGACTCAGCAGGGAACACGGGTCATCACTGAACGATTAGGAATGCCAAAGAGGGCAAGGAAGCCTTTTAAAGGCACAGACCTGTTCAAGTTACCCGCAATCGAATGTGGGCAGACCTAGTGGGCGCAGGTGGCGACCGTACCGAAGCACACGCGAAGCCCAGCGCACACCTGCTGGAATCACGGACGCAACTGCAGGAAGACCAGCGGTGGACGCTGTGCGAAGGGCTGCTGCTGAGAGAAGCCCAGGGATCCCAGGCCTCAGGCCGCGGCCCGCGCCTGAAGACCCCTTACTGCCAGCCTCGGCCCTGGGAGACGGCCCCGGATATGCCCTGTTCATGCCTGAGGGTGAGGGCCGAGGAAGCCGTCCACAGGGGACGGCGGGGACCGAGGCCACTGGTGCCAGCTACAGTATTGTCTTCAGACACGGAACTGGTGAGTGTTGCCAGGTGGGAGGGCTGTCCCCTGCCAGCGCCAGTAACTTCTTTGTCTGTTTGCCCCTAGGTGGGTGCCCTGCCTGGGCGTATTTGTATTCAGCTTGCATTTTGCATTTCTGCCCTCAGTGGTATTCAGTCGACTTTTGTGGGTCACAGCTGCCATGTTCCTGCTTGCCCAGGGAAACGCATGCGTATCTTGTATGGCGGAAAACTGAGGGTGGACGGCAGGGTCAGAGGAGCATGGTCAGGCTCTCCCGCCATCGCGTGCCGACAGACACCTGCGGGGCTGCACGCGCCTGGGTGGGCATGGCAGGTGGGCGCACCTGGGCTGAGGCACGAGGTGTAGGAGGCTGCGTCCGGGCGCGGCGCGGAAGGAGAAGCTGAAGCGTTGCGGTGGAGTGCGGCAGGTAGTATGAAAGCAGCTAAGACAAAGAGACTGGTTGAACCGGTGAGGAACCTCCCCAGTCGGGATGGCTGCAAGACAGGGGGCTACCCAGAGCCCGGCACTGCTCAGGGGAACACCCGCCTTGCTCCTTTCTGAAGGGGCTGCCGGCCAGCACACAAGGTAAAGCAAGACCCCAAGTGGCTTCAAGACTGCCCTGTGCGCAGCCAGAGGGTGGAGAGAAGGGGCGCAGAGACGGATTCTAAGCATGAGACTCAAGCCACTGGACAGTCACCGTCCGCCCCTCACAGATGAGGCCCCTCCCAGCTGGCTGGGCCCACGGCTGGTCACTGGGCTCGAGAGCACCAGCGTGTGCGGCGCGTGCTGGCAGAAGCCACAGGCAAGGCCAGCGTGGCCCAGAATGCAGGGCAGAGCACGGTCTCTCCACATGGCGCCAGCTTGCCCGCCACGAGGTCACGCTAACAGCGGCCAGAGCACGGGGCCCCAGCCCCTCTCTCCACCTCCCTCCCTGCGCCTCCCGGTCAGCAGACCTGCCACGTGCTTTCTGAGCCCCCCGAGTCACTGTCTCGGCCAGCCCGGGGCAGCAGGTCACTGCTCTCTGCTGGACGCGGACACCCAGGATGAGGTGAGTGACCGGTCAACTTCCCGCCCTGCCGTCGCTGAGCACCACGCCCAGCCAAGGGCGCACCAGGGCCCAGAAGGGACCGGGGTTCACCAAGCCTGGGGGTGCTGCAGGCAGGACCCGGGTGTTCTCACTCAGACCCTGGGGTGTGCTGGGTGAGGCGGTGCCTTCACCCACCTCGGCGTAGGGCGCAAGAGAGCAGCAGCCTGCAGCCGGGCCGGCGAAGAGCAGGGGCAGGAGGCAGCCGGGGCAGGAGGTAGCCAGGACCGTAGCCCGGGTGGCCCGGTGTCCCTCGAGGTGCTCCGGGGTCTGCTCTAGGCACAGCTGCTGGGTCCCCGCACAGACACGCTGTCACTTGGGGGGCAGCTCCCTCCCAAGGACGCTGCTCTGGAGTCTTCCAAATCATCAGCAAAACCCGAAGGGGAGGAGGGACGAGGAAAAGATGGTGGCGAGAAGACGTTAGGATTGAAAGTTCTCTGAAGAAGTGGACAACAAGGGACTTATACAGCGTGTTCTGGAGAGAGCTGGGACTTGGAAAATAAATTTAAAGACACCCACAAAGTACTCAGTGGGGAAGAATTCATCGAAGACAAGCAAAACAGAGAGAACCCCATAAGCCTGATACCCCTTATACCCTCTCCCTTCTCCCCTCCCCCGAACCGCAAAGCCAGTGCACCTTGAATGGTAGAAAGAGCATACAGAAGTGCAACCAGTGGAAAAGAACCCAGAACATCGCACTCCGAAACCTGGAAAAGCCCGGGATCCACGCCAGACTGGTCAACCTGCAGGTACGTGGAGGGAAGAGACGACCACCCGCGGGTCCGGGGAAACTGGAAGCACTCGGGCAGGCACCATACTCCCAGATCAGGGGAGCCCAGAAGCAAACAAGCCAAAGGGCTAGGCTATAGCCCAGAGATTTTAGCGCGTCTAGAGGCTTTGAGCGGCGCTCTGCAATCTCAGCGCGAAGCGCACACTAACACCGGGTCTGCGGTTCAGAGCCGAGGGAGCGGGAGAAGGGCCTCCCGGTGCTCTGCAGTAGCTGAAGGGTCTCTAAACCGGCGACAGCGCCTTAAGAACAGAGAGATCGGGGCAGGATGCCTAAGCGCCCCAGCCAGAGTCTTAGAGCCTCCTGCGCGCTGGCAGGATTTGAAGCCCGGGAAGTGAGCACAACAGGAGGTGCTTGCTCACCCCGGACTTGGTGAGCAGGGTCCGCGGAGCACCCAGGGTACTGGAAACTCTGGGCCAACGCCATTTTCCCAGAACTGGGACAGCCACACCCGGGGGACCAAGACTAGAGCCCAGCTCCCTTTGTGAGTCTACAGGCTCTAAGCGGAGCTCTGTAATCCCGACGTGAGGAGAGTATCACCACTGGTGAGGAGAGTATCACCACTGAGTGCGTTACAGAGCTGAACCAGCAGGAAGAGAACCCCTGGGGGTCTGGAGTCACTGAAAAGGCTCTAACCCAGCACCAGCCTCACAAAACAGGGGGGAGTAACAGCAACATTGCTAAGTGATCCACAGCTATAGCTGAGAGCCTCCTACGCATATGCAGGCTTTTAGCAGCCAACCAAAACCTTTGTGCAAGCTGCGCACCAGTGCCTAATTCACCATTTGGAACTGAGCGTATGGGGTGAAAGCACTCTGGTATTCGGGGGTAGCTGGGAACCCCTCGGAGGGTTGCCAGCCTCCCCAAACAGGGAACGCACGACTAGTCCCTGCAGACAATCTCGCTGAGGGTCTCTCATAACCAGCTGAGTGCTCCCTGTGCTATTACAGGCCGGAAGCCACCCATTAGAATCCCAGAGTGAGGTGGATGCCAGCACCTAATCTCCCATATGCAGATGAGTAATCTGTGAGAAGGCCTCCGGAGGGTCCAGGGCAGCGGGGAAAATACCAGACAGGAGCCATCTTACCATGACGGGGAGCCTTAGACCAGGATCTTCAGACAGACTTGCTCAGGGACATACTACTGTAGCTCAAACACACTGAGACCAGTAGGGGTGATCTCCAGAGAAAGGCCACAAGTGCAAGCCAGGACCCAGCTCAGACGTTCTACACCACAGAACAGGGAGCCCTGAATACGGAGCCGCAGACAAGTGCAGTGAGGCTCTGAATCTTCCACCTCAAACGCACCGAGTGGAGTGCAGTACCTCCCCAAAGTCAGAACGCCTGCGTACCCCAGGATACACACACAGACAGGGGACCCTCCAAGAGTGTCCTGAAGAGATGCTGGCCAATACCAGCAAAACACTGTCACAACAAATACAGCAAATTAGAAAACAGACAACTGGAAGAAGGAAAAATATAAATAACCAAATAAGCCCACAGAGGACAGTCACACCACAAAAAGAAAACCAGCTACAAGAATCCAACAACAGTGATACAGAAGAAATATTCAGCCTATCAGAAAGAGAATTCAGAATCACCACGATGCAAAACCAGAAAGAGCAACAAAAATTGAGGAAATGGGAACATTAATCAGTGAACTGAAGAATGAAAATAAGTCACTAAAAAAGTGGAGGAGCTGCAGGAATATAAGGAAAGCAGTGGAAACAGTAGACGAAGTGGAAGATAGAATCAGTGCTCTTGAAGACACAGAAATACAAAGAACCAAAATAGAAAAGCACAGGGAAGTTCAAAGGAAAAAAAACGAATAAACACTTAGAGATCTCTCGGACACCATCAAGAAAGGAAATATAAGAATTATTGGAATTCCAGAGGGGGCTGAGCAAGATAGAGAAAATGAGAATCTATTTAAAGAGATACTTGAAGAGAATTTTCCAAGCTTAAAAAAGATGAAAATAGAAATACAAGAAGCAAGTTTCACCCTGAAATTTTACAACAGGAAGAGAAATACAGCAAGACACATAATATTAAAGCTCCAAAGAATCAAGGACAAAGAGGTAATAATGAAACTGTCAAGGGGGAAGAAACAGCTAACATATAAAGGAAAACCAATCAGACTAACATTAGACTTCTCTGAAGAGACATTACGAGCAAGGAGGGAATGGAGAGATATAGTCAAAAAACTGCAAGACAGCAAATGTCAACCACGGATTCTCTATTCTGCAAAGCTTTCTTTTATATATGAAGAAAAAGTATGGACTTTCCCAGACAAACAGAAACTCCATAATTTCACCTGACCAAACCCCCACTCCAAAAAATACTACAAGAAGCAATAAAACCAAAACCAACAGAAGAATGAATAGAAGGAACAAATTAAAGGAAAACACAAAAAGTCTAAATGGTAAGCACAGGTGCCAGCATATCAATAATAACTCTAAATATAAATGGATTAAACTCAGCAATAAAAAGGCACAGAGTAGCAGGATGGATTAAAAATCATAAGCCAAACTTCTGCTGCCTCCAGGAAACACACCTAACCACAAAAGAAACACAGGCTGAAAGTCAAAGGTTGGAAAACAATTCTGCAAGCTAACGGACCAAAAATGAAAGCAGGAACAGCAATACTTAGACAAAACAGACTTCAAACTAAAAAGGGTAAAGAGAGACAAGGATGACTACATAATGATCAAAGGCACAGTGAATCAAGAAGACATAACACTCATCAATATATATGCACCAAATGAAGGGGCACCAAAATATATCAGACAACTACTATCATCTCTCAAAGAAAACACATATGTAATAGACTTCAACACTCCACTGTCACCGATGGACAGATCAACTAGACAAAAAATAAAGAAACCAGAGCTCTAAATAAGGAACTAGATCTCATGAGCTTAATGGGCATATATAGGCATCATATTAGGGCATCACCCTAAAAAATCAGAATATACTTTTTACTCAAATCCACATGGATCATTCTCCAAAATTGACCACATTCTGGGACACAAGACCAATATTAACAAATACAGCGGTATCAGAATCATTCCAACTATATTCTCTGATCATAAAGGCATCAAACTAGAAATTAATCATGAAAAGAAGACAAGAAACCTCCCCGTGTCTTGGAGTTTGAAATCTTTATTACTGGAAGACCAATGGATTGTGGAGGAGATTGCAGCGGAAATTAAATTCTTCAAATTGGATGATAATGAAGACACCTCATTCCAGAATGTGTGGGGTGCAGCAAAAGCAGTAATAAGAGGGAAGTTTATAGCAATTCAGGCTCACATCAATAAACAAGAAAAAATCCAAAGAAACAATCTACTTGTCCAACTTAACGAGCTAGAAAAAGAACAGGAGAATCCAAAACCGAGTAGAAGGAAATAATAAAAATCAAATCAGAAATAAATGAAATAGAAATCAAAAAACAATCCATAGAATAAATGAAACCAAAAGTTGGTTCTTTGAAAAAATAAACAAAATAGATAAACCGCTAGCCAGACTAACAAAGGAAAAATGAGAAGACACAAATAAGATCACAAATGAAAGAGGGGAAATCACAACAGACCCAGAAGAGATTAAAAGAATAATCAGGCAATACTATGAACAGCTATATGCCTACAAGTTCATCAACTTAGATGGAAAAGTTTCTGGAAAAATATAACCATCCAAAACTAAACAAAGAAGATCTAGAACTCCTAAATAGGCCAATTACAAGCAGTGAAATTGAGGCAGTAATCAAAGCACTTCCCAAAAACAAAAGCCCAGGACCAGATGGCTTCACAAATGAATTTTATCAAACATTCGAAAATGAACTAGTACCTATCCTACATAAACACTTCCAAAAAATTAAGAAGGAATACTACCGAACATATTCTATGAAGCAAACATTACACTAATATCAAAACCAAATAAGGACAACACAAAGGAGAACTACAGGCCAATCTCTAATGAACACTGATGCAAAAATCCTCAATAAAATTCTAGACAACAGAATCCAACAATGCATCAAAGGGATAGTACACCATGACCAAGTGGGATTCATCCCAGAGGCACAAGGATGGTTTCAATATCTGAAAATCAATCAATGTAATCCAACACATCAATAAAAGGACAAAAACCACATGATGATATCTACTGATGCAGAGAAGGCATTTGACAAAGTGCAACATCCATTCATGATGACGACCCTTGAAACCCTTGGGATAGAAGGACCATACCTCAATATGATAAAAGCTATATACGACAAACCCACAGCCAACATTATCCTTAACGGTGAGAAACTGAAAGCATTCCCTTTAACTAGACAAGGATGCCCACTCTCTCCCCTACTATTTAACATAACAGTGGAAGTCCTAGCCAGAGCAATAAGACAGGAAAAAGACATACGAGGCATCCAAATACAGAAAGAAGAGGTAAAGCTATCACTATTTGCAGATGTTATGATAATATACCTGGAAAACCCCAAAAGCGCTACAGAAAACTTAATTAAAACAATCAGCCAGTTTAGTAAAGTAGGTTACAAAATTAACGCACAAAATTCGGTAGCCTTCCTATATACAAATAACCAATCGGAAGAAGAGGAAATCAAGAAAAGTATTCCTTTCACAATTGAGACCAAAAAAATCAAATACTTGGGAATAAACCTGACAAAAGAAGCAAAAGACCTATATAAAGAAAATTATAAAACACCATTAAAAGAAATAGAAGATACGAAGAAATGGAAAGATATCCCTTACTCATGGAGAGGAAGAATCAACATTATCAAAATGGTTATCCTTCCAAAAGCAATCTACAGATTCAACGCAATACCAATAAAAATCTCAATGAAATTCTTTAAGGAAATAGACCAAATATTGATGAAATTCATATGGAGACAAAAAACCCCGATTAGCCAAAGCTCTACTTAAGAAAAAGGAGAATGGACGTATCAAACTCCCAGACTTCAAACTCTACGACAAAGCAATAGTAATTAAGACAGCTTGGTACTGGTACAAAGACAGATGCACAGACCAATGGAACCAGATAGAAAACACAGAAGTAAAACCACACAACTATGGACAACTGATCTTCGACAAAGGAGCAAAGAATCTGCAATGGGACAAAGACAGCTTATTCAATAAGTGGTGCTGGCAAAATTGGTCCGCCATATGTAAAAGAATGAAATTGGATCATTATCTCACACCATGTACGAAAATCAACTCAAAATGGATAAAGGATCTAAATGTAAGACCCGAAACTATAAAATATATAGAGGAAAACATAGGTAAAACGCTGAAAGACATACATCTCAACAGCGCCTTCGATGTGGCAGTCCCCAAAGCAATAAAAATGAGAGAGAAGATAAATAGGTGGGACTATATCAAGATAAAAAGCTTCTGTACAGCAAAGGAAACAATAAACAGAACAAAAAGAAATCCCACTGAATGGGAAAAAATATTTGCGCTACACATATCAGAC
>JAGFMF010011662.1:7524138-7551166 GCA_019455555.1 Galemys pyrenaicus
CACAAGACTCAAGAAAATCAAAGTAAGCGACCCAATCAAAAAATGGGCAGGAGAACTTAAAAGACATTTCACCAAAAGGGATATACAAATGGCCAACAGACACATGAAAAGATGTTCAACATCTCTCATAATCAGGGAAATGCAAATTAAAACCACAATGAGATACCACCTTACACCAGTAAGAATGGCATATGTCAAAAAAAAAAAAAAACAGCAATAATAAATGCTGGCGAGGCTGTGGAGAAAAACGAACTCTACTACACTGCCGGTGGGAATGCAAGTTAATCCAGCCACTATGGAAGGCCGTATGGAGGTTCCTCAGCCTACTAGAGATGGAACTACCATATGATCTGGCAATCCCACTCCTAGGAATCTACCCAAAGGACACAAAAACACCAATCCAAAAGAGTACCTGTACCCCCATGTTTATTGCAGCACTATTTACAATTGGTAAGACCTGGGAACAGCACAAATGCCCAAAAGTAGAGGACTGGATCAAGAAGATGTGGTACATATACACCATGGAATACTACTCAGCAATCAAGAATAAGAAACTAGGGACATTTGAAGAAACATGGATGGAACTAGAAGGAATTATACTCAGTGAAACAAATCAAAAGGCAAAAGAAAAATATCGGATGGCCTCGCGTTTAGGAGGAATGTGAAAAAAACAACAATCAAAACAAAAAATAAAAAGAAAACAAAACAACAACAAAAAAAAAAAAACAAGAGAAAACTGAAGGAAATGGGCAATCATAACCAAAAACAACCAAACAATCAAATAACAACTCAACAAGAGCAAAAGATTAAAGATAAACCCAAGGGACCATGGGGTGGGGGGAGGGAGGGAAGGGCAAAGACGGTGATGAGATGTAAAGAGCACAAGGGACTGAGGTGACGGTGCACGGGTGACATGGTGGTGGGAACCCACTGGGGAAAACAAATGATGTCAAATGTCAAATGCAATTAAATATAATAAAATTAAAAAACCCAACTGCATTCTTGGCAACCCAAGTGCAGCCACGCTGAGCCTGAGGGGACAAGCACCTCCTTCTGGAGCCCCACCCTTGCCCCGGGCCCACCTGGAGACAGCGATCCTAAAGGACGCACACTGCCCCAGCTCGGCGCCCGCCAACCCAAACAAGGTGACCGTGTTGTCTGAGGCTGCGCCAGTCCCTGAAGAACGAGCCAGCTGCAGGCTGGCCGTGCAGAGCCAGCGGCTCCCCTCTCTCCACCCCTCAGGCACCGGGGCTCCGTCCCTAAGCTCACGGGGTCGGGGGTGCCCCAGCCCAGGCGGCAGACTGCTGTGGGAAGAGCCGGCCCTCTGCAAGAGGCGGGCTGTGCCACGCCGGGCAGGCGGCCCCGCTGGTTCCGCCCGCAAACAGCACAAGTGCCCCGGCTTTTGGACGCTGCCAGAAGACCACAGACTCGGCAGTGAGGGCCGTGAGGACAGCCACAGGGCGGGCTGCACAGGGCTAGCCCATGCGCTTTCTCAGAACTCCCGGGCCTCGAAGCTGACACATCAGAGGTGCCAGGGGGAGGCCGCAGGCGAGGCTGAGGGGCGCACAGCAGCTGCTGTTGCAGAAAGCCCAGGGGAGGCTCCCGAAGGGACAGTACTGGGCAGGCCCCCAGGAGGTGCCCATGGCTGGAGCAAGTGAGGAACGAGCTGCAAGGGCCTGGGAGGTGCACCCTTCCGCATCCTCCATGGGAGCGCCCGGAGGCTGGCCCTCCCTCACCAGGCCCGGACGCCCCTCTAGACCCCGGCTCCAGACTGCGGGAAACTGTTCTTCAGACAGCAGCCTCCGAAGCCTGGTCGTTCTGTTAGAGCTGCAGAACGGGCTGAGGAAAACCCCGGTTACAGCCTAGTTGTATTAGGACGCATCTCAATATATTCATTTATATCATCGGGGCTCCCTGGGGCGCAGGGGGTGAGCACCACACTATGGCGCATCCGCAGCCCCTGCAGCACGAGTTTGATGCCCGGCCAGGGAGGGACCCACAGGGCGCAGCAGACCTCTCCTGCCTCCCGCTGCTCCCCTCAGCGGTGTGGTTCAGTAGATCTGCCTGTTCTGCTCCCCACTGTCTCTGGGGAGTACTCTTACCTTCCCCCAACACCTCCAACCTGCACCCCAGTCTTGTGTGCATCAATACATCCTTAAACATATCAAGATGAGACCAAGCCACGGACTTCTGTGAGGACCCGAATTTGTACAAATGAGCCTGGTTCTCTACCTGGGGACTGTGGCCCTGGAGTGTGGGGGCCAAGAGACTGCCTCCTTCAAACGCCACACACACCTCATGTGATGCTGCGCCCGAGGAAGGCAGCAGGACAGGAAAGTGGTGGTGGGAGGGCCGGACAGGCCAGCGGTGGCCGGAACCCCCAACCCCCCCCACCCCCCGTAATGCTCAGCAGCGGCGGGAAGCACCAGTGATGGTTCCAGAGCAGAACCTGCCTCGGCACCCACAGGCGCTGCCACCCGCCTGGACGTAGGCCCTGGTGAGGAGGGCGGGCCAGAGAAGGGACCTCGCCCCGTGGGCGCAGCTTCCCAGCCGGAGGATCGGACGGTCCGTCCCGGTCACACCCGGCACCAGGCAGTCCTGAGGACGAGCTCGCCCACCGGGCACCACCGGGGCTCTCCGGGAGGGAAGCCTGCCATCACGCGGCCAGCACAGAGCCGGGCCAAGGCTCCGGCGTAAACAAACACCCCAAGGGGCTGCAACTCCTCCTCCGAGACCTCGGTCCCCCACCGCGCTGAGCCTGTGCAGGGCCCTTAGACGCTGCGTCTTAAAGCGAGGAACTGTCCAAGAACTGAGTTCCGGGCTTCTGCAGAGACTACCGGCCTTCCGGAGCCGACAGAGCTAGAGAAACAGACAGACCCGTCTGTGGGAAGCAGGGGTGCAGCCCGGTTCCTCTGCCAAGACCCAGCTAGGACACAGCAGCCCAGAGTGGCCCCCTTCCCTGGGGACGTCACCGCACTGCCTGCAAGACAGAGCGGGGGGCGGGAGGGGGATGGGGAAAGGGACCACCCCTCCCCATCACTGGCCCACGGTGCCCCAGGCAGCGGCCAAGCCCACCATCCCAAGCTCGCATGGGAGACAGCTCAGATACTGGGGCTGGGGTTTATGTAGACTCCTTCCACACAGCATCCACAGACCGCCTGCGCTGTGTCCAAGGTCACCACTGTGCCCGTCCCCAGCAGAGCTGGCCCCAGGATGTCCCCACAGCCATGGCCACACGTCCGTTCGACTGGCCCTGACGTCTACGCCCCCGTGGTGGGGCGGGGGAGAGGTCCCTGGGCGGGGCTGGGGGTCGTGCATGACCCAACTGCAGAGGGCGAGAGCAGCGGCCTTACGGGAGGCGCAGGCGGTCGCCTCGCCGGCCCTTCGCAGGGCGCCTGCACTTCCTCTGCCAGAGGTGACAAGAGGGCGGCCACTCTGTGCAGCACCGGCCCCGTCGGTCCACTCGAGGGGCCTGGGGCTAGCAGGAGATTCCAGCTCATGTCCAAGTTCGCGGGCCCGTCCTGCGGTGCATAGGGGCACCCACCCACCCCGGTCAGCAGTGGCAGGCCAGTCCCCGCAGGCGGCTCCAGAAAAAGCTTACGGTGTCCTAACTGCAGACACAAAGGCAGGCTGGTCTTGGTGTAACCTGAAGTGACCACACTGACCCTTGGAAACGGCTGAGGAGCGAAGGGCGTGGCCGGGAGGCAGGATGCCCATGGCCAGGAGTCTGCAGAGCCGAGACAGCCCTGAGGGTGGACGGCGGAGCCGTCTGCCTCCAGAAGCGTGGGAAAGGCCTGTTAGTGCCTGCCAGTTGCGTGGGAGCCAGGTCCCTCCAACCGGAGCTTCCAGGAGTGGACACTGGCTCTGCCGCGTGTCCTCTGCCCAACTCTGGCTTCCTGGAGGTCCGGGCTTCCGTGCTTCCTCACCGGCCGGCAGCCCTACTCTGCAGCCCTGGCCCTGATGCTCAGCTCACAGGGACTTCGAGGCCACAAGACCGACCGTGTCTGCTGCGGGACGGTGATGGGTGCGCACGGGGATGTGAGCAGCGTCCCCGCACAAGGCCAGCCCGGGTGGGCTGTGTGTGTGGACAGCCCTACAGGCCTCTGAAAATGGAGAATGGACACTGGTCACCGGAGCCCTTGGGAGGCCAGGGGCAGGCGAAGCCTTGAGTCTCTGCCCACGCGTGTCCTGGCGCAGACAGCAGGAGGTGGGGTGGCCGCCGCGTACGTCACGCTCCGACAACCCACCCCCCACCCCCCATCTTCCCAGCCAGCTCTCTCATCTCCACTGCCCCCCTGGGTTCCGGCAGCTTAGCGAACCAGGTCGTGCGCCCGGAGCGGCCGGCAGCAAAGGCCAGTGCGGCACAGCACCAGGTCGGCGGCTCCCCGCGCCCGCCCGGGCCTGCCCAGGGAATTCCGCCCTGGACGCGGCGGCACCGCCCACCCAGACACACGCCGGGAGAGGCTCGTCCCAGCAGCGAATCTCTGGAACAAGAGTCGCGCAACCTTGCCTGCTCTGCGCTCTGGCGGACCCCTCATTTATAGCACTCAGCGCGGGGTGAAGGCGCAGTAAGGCCCTCCCACTGCTTCCCCCGCCTGTGCGACAGCAAGGGCCTTTGACCCCCTGCCACTGCTCTTTCCTTTCCCTAGGAGTGCCGCCGAGTTTTTGTGAAAACTTTTGAAGCAAACATCTGACCTATCAGATTTTACAGCATCAACGCCGGCAGCCCCCCCCCCCCACCACCACGTGCTTTGTCATTTGGGGGAACACAAGATGCCAGGTATTTGGGGAGTGTGCAGCCAGTTTCAGGGACGGTTCCATCAGATTTTTTTTTACGATTTCTGAGCCATTCTGGGTGAGCCCATCCATTATACTGCCCTCCCCAGGAGCCGAGTCTACAGGTCTTGGAGACCACCGGGGAGGGGGGTGGCGCACACCCTTCCCCACCCCCATCACAGTGGCCGGCCTCCAGGAACTTATCAGGCGGCTGCATCAAGCTGCAGCAGGGCAGCTGAAGACAGAATTCGAGGCTCAAAAGGCAGTCACCCTCCAGGTGACAGAAGCCTCTGGACAGTGTTTGTGGGAAGGCGGGAGTCCCAGCCCAGTTAGGACCCAGACGAGCCCTTTCACCCCTTCCTCTGTGTCCCCATTCAACAAGTGTGCCCCAACATCTTTGCAGAAAGCACCTCTAAATTCTGGGAGTCCAGCTGGGAAGACTATTAGCCAACCTGCCTTTCTAGGAACCGATTAATACCATATAAAAAGTAAATCTTTATAAAGGCGGCATCTAAGCCTTCCGGTCAAATACGAACGTTAATACCTATTCCACCCCTTTTTAAATATTTTATTCCCACTCGGTTGCTTTTCAAGCTATATAATTCAGCAGTAAAATACAATTGGCCGCAGCAGTTTCCATAGATGTCGCTGACACATACCACACGAAATGATCATAATAAAAGATGGTATTTTAAGCTTTTATTATAAACTGGAATTAAGTTTAGCTTGGCTTTCGTATAAAAGGTATGTGAAATATTAACTGCATTTATCATGCATTTTTCACATTAAATATTATTTCACGAGAAATAATATCACATTAGGTCAAACCAATGGTTTTTACTCCACTGGTGTTCTATTTGGACACGCATTGAAATGTTTATAGAGCCTAATAGAAAAGGATAATATAACAGCTCTTGAAAAGCTACACCCTATCAGAGGCTCCGTCTCTGCTAACAGCTTGGGTGGCCTGGCACGAGATACAAATTGTGCTATTAAATCCTGAAAGGTTTGAAGAAAATCCGGAATGAATTCTAGGCATTCAAGATCAGCTTCAAATTACTTTTAGAATCAAACTTTTAAACAAGTTAAATATTATTTGGGTAATGCGCTGGTGTTATGCAAATATCTCAGGAAAAAAACTTGAGATCATAAAGTTTATTGCTCTCAGCACAACTGTGCGCGGGGCGGGCCGGGGTGATGATGTGACAGGGAGCCTGCGGGGGCCCTGCCCGCTTAGTTAACACCGGACACGACCCAGATGTCATCCCATCACAGCCTGGCACACACAGTGACGCAAGGCCCTCCGAGGAGTCACACGGTGCCCTTAGAGGTCTTTAGCAGTAAAAAAAGAATAAGAAAACTTGTGAGGAAACAGATCTTTCCAGTACTTTTTCATTTGGGGAACTATAGTGAAAGATTGTTTTAGGACTTCACTGAATTCTTGGTTCAAAAAGCAGCATGACCGTTATTTTTAAAGAAAACCTAGAACGCGTCTAAGCCCTTCCCGGGTTCGCACAGGTCTTGGGGACACGCGCTTCCCCGTGCTCTGCCACGCCAGGCTCTGCAGTCGAGGCAGGCAGGGACCACAGGCGTCCCCACCGGCCGGCACAGACAGCAGCCTGGGGGGCTCCCGGCAGCCTCCCACCCTTTCCCTTTCCTCATCTGCTCTGTATTTTAAGGAAGAAGTGAACCAGGGGCCTCCCCGCTGGCGCGACGGGTCGAGCACAGCACTAGGGAGCACATCCCAGCCACCGCAGCGGAGTCCGACCCCCGCCACTGGCGCAGGGACCCCAGGGCGGCAGGCCTCCCCTGTCCCCGTCGCCCCCTCAGCAGCGTGCTTCAGTGGACCCGCTGGTTCTGCTCCCACCGTCTCCGGTGACCCCTCTCGCCCGCGCAACCCTGGCCTGCACCCCGTGCATTCGCTGGGGCCCCCGCCACGCCCACCCTCTGCTCCTCTGGGCACCTGGGATCGGTTAAGACCCGCTAGCTTCGAAGCCGCTTTGCCAGGGCACCAGCTCTGTCTGCTTCTATTCTTTATATCTTCTCCACATGTGACATCACCCAGTGTGTCTTCCAGCTAACTTCACATCCCCTCTCCATCCTGCTCGGCGGCACGCCCCGCCCCCGCGGCACGCCCCGTTGCTGTATGAATGGAGGACTTTGAGGCAGAGCAGTCCTCCCAGGGGGCAGCTGGGCTTGGGGCTCTGTGACAAGGGGGGAGGCTGAGGGTCAAAGGTCACATCTGCAAGTCTCCAGGGAGTGCTGCAGCCGTCTTCCCCCGGCCAACCCAAAGCTATCCACCCAAGTACTTCACAAATGAAGACACAGGACATAGGAAGCGGCTACTTGCTCCCTCGCCAGCAGATGAGCACGGAGGGGGGAGCCTGGCACCAGGGAAATGCAGACACGGGCCCTCCCTGTGGACACAGCGAGGCAGTGCCTGTGCCCAGCAGCACGGGCCTCATCTCAGGGCTGCCACTGCCTGCACCCCCCCAGTCAGGTGATGCAGAAGCCGGTCTATTTCTCACTCATCGGGCAGCACCTGCTGCACTGGAAGAACGGCCACACAGCAGCACCGGTGGCCAGCAGACTTGGCCACATGGCGAATGGCCACCGCCCAGGAGTGAGGCCAACAGACACCGCATGCAAAACAAGGTGGCGGCGAAGACTCAGCTCCATGTCCCAAACTCACTTTCCATGTGCTATGACACACACGGTAATTAAGAGAATTTCCATTCATCATAATGAGCTTTAAGTTCATTGCTAGAGGCTTTGAAACGATAAAGATAAGCAGAAATTAGTTTTGAGTCCTTAGTTGAAAAAAAGACACTAATAGCTCCCGTATGGAAATTTAAGACAAAGAACAAGAGGATTTCCAGGGGCCAAAGACGGGAGTCAATGCAAGAGGCAGCGGCTGCCCAGTGTCTCTCGCACGCTGGGTATTATCTTCCGTTAGCAGCCGAGCTATGCATAAGGGGTAGATGGCCACATGATGCAACGTGGACTTTGGGTTTGCCTGTATCTTGACACCGTGCTCAGGTCGGTGGCGAGGAACTGTGTTTCTGGCTCTTGGGAAGCTCCAGTGTTTTAAATGCTGTGGGAGGGTGGCTGCAACCGGTCTTCCAGGCCTGATTATTCAAGGAACCAGACCTGTGTTAACCTGCTCAATCATACACCATTTTTTTAAAAAAGATTTATGCACACAAGCACTGGGGTGCAGACCAGAGTCGCAGGAGGTGAATTGATTCACCAGAGACAGAGCAGGGAGCAAAACAGGCAGATTGACTGAAACACACTGCTGAGGGGAGCAGCAGGGAGGCAGCAGAGGTCTTCTGCGCCATGTGGGTCCCTCCCTGGCCGGAATCGAACTGGCACTGCTGTGCCATGGATGCTTCACAGTGCGGCGCTCAACCACTGCGCCACCAGGGAGGCCCCAGACACCAATCTCCACAGCAAAGATTTCCGAACGCCTTGTCCGTGGCGCCCTCCTCCCGGCTTGCTTGAACCGGGCTGTCAGCAGGCACAGGCAGGGTTTGGTGGGCCAGTCTGACCCAGTCTCTTGCAGTGGTTCCCTCGCTGCCAATACCTTGGCTTCGACATTACAGGGACTTGCAGGCCAAAGTAAACACAGTTCTGTAACAGTGCAGAGGTCCAGCCCCACCTGAATGGAAATCTCAGACAACCCGAGCCAAAGGCCCTCAGCTGTTCTGGAAGGACCTTGCTCGTGAGCTCATCCGACGAGCCTGGACAGAATCAACGTGGTTCTGGTCTCCCCCACCCCCGGCTCCCTGACTTCTGCTCCCGCCCGCTCTCCACGCCAAGTCCACGCTTCCGTGGGCGTCCTGGAGATCTGCAGCAAAAGGCCTCCTTCCACCGAGAACCACCGAGCCTCAGATGCGGGGCCAGGCCGTGTGGACGTCAGACCAGAGCAGCGCTGCGGTCCAGGCACCTCCCCTGAGTTCCACGCCTGCCACACAGCGCCCCCCCACACCCCCCCCAGAGAACCAGCTCCCGGCCCGTGTGATGAAGCAGCAGCGTCGGCATCGGGCAGCAGCTCTGCAGACCAACCCTCGGAAATCCTCGAGGGGCCACTTTCGGTCCTGCCGCTAGGCTGACTCGCAGGACCAGCTCTGCTTGTCCGGCCGCCCGGGGCCACTGTCCTTGACAGACACCCCCAGCGCAGAGCAGGCCACCCTCCGGGTGGCCTCTGCTGACTCAGCTGAAGCAGCTGGGCTCTGCGGTCAGTGGCGGTCAGAGGTGGTCACCCCCCCCCACGCCCCAGCTGTGCTTTCCACCAAGACTGATGTTGGGTCACCACTCGGACGGCTGGCTGGTGTCAGCCGGCTCGGTCCCCTCAGCCAGAGCAAGCCGTGACCGGCTCTTACTGAAACAAACGAAAAGCCACTTTGAGCCGGCAGTCCACAGTGCTGATGGCGAGGACAGAACCATCGTGTTCCTGCAGCCTGCACCCCCAAACCTCGCCTCACAGTCCTCGGTTCGTACAGCGATATGGCGACGGAGCTCGGCCTGGCCGGGTGGCTTCAGCCACCCCTGTCGTCACGCATCTGAGTCCCAGCGCTACTTTTATTAACGGGGGGATGATTAAGCTGAAAGCTAAGTATCAGACATGAGAGAACAAGTCCACCCTAGAGTCTCCAAGAGGGGCCAGCCCGCTCACACCTGGATGGCTTGGAAACTGATTCTGGGCTCCTGAGACTCGCGTGAGAACGTGCTGTTTGAGGCGCCTGCTCACGTGTGCGAGGACCAAGTGCACGCACAGTGCTGCAGCTTGTGAAACTGAGTCAGGAGCGTGCCTGTTCCTCTGTCCGCTTGCTCGCAGCGGATCTCCTGCCTCTGTTTTGGTCATTCTTGCACGTTCTAAATTTCATTCTTCACCAGGGAAATGCATCCTCACTTCTACGTCTAATTTGCAAATTCTATACACAAGTTTGCCCTGGATATGTGAAAGTGTGTGAAGACTGGGGTGTGGTTGGTGAGGCAGATGTAGCTTCACCTCTAAATGCACAGCTAGTTTCTTTACTTGTCTGTTTTAATAACAAGAGGTATCGTGCTGTCCCTCTCAACCGGTCCTCAATGATATTAATCTCGAGACCAAAGATACTTCTGTATTCTGACAGCCTACGGTCCACTGTATGCCGTGCCTGCAACTGTGCTTCATCTGCTTATGCTGCGAGTTGATGTTTTCAACAAATGGTGATTAAAAAGATTGCAACTATTTCTGCAGCACTATCTGTGAATGCACACGTTTTTCCCTTGACCTCGCTCTACATTGTTTTCACTACTGTGGGAGCCAGACCTGCAAAAAAGTCCGGTCTCACCTATCTCTCACCTTTCGTCAGGGCACCAGGAGAACAAAAGGATTTCCATTTAAAAGGAGACCGGGCCTAAGATCGCAGACATCCCACCCAGAGACCTCCCGCCAGCTAAAAACAAACACCTGCACCGCCAATCTCTGATTCAAACCTTCTCCCTTCCCCCCTTCTTCCACCCCTCTAGTGCATATATACCCCTGTCCCTTATAATAAAGATGAAGGCTTGATCAGAATCCTTGACTTGCCTTCCTGCTTTGAGTTTCCCTGTTTGTGTATTCATTCTCCCTAGGTGGTTCCCGCGCGCCCCCGTTGTTGCCCCGCAGGCTGGGGCACACTACTGTAGTTTCAATTCATAGTAATTGTTAGATTTGTGTGCCTTAGCTATTCTTAGCCTTTTACAGATTTTGTAAATTTTAGATTTACTATATGAAGTTGTACCAAAACTTGAATGTCTAATTTCAACTGAGAAATTCAGTATCTTTAAACACTGAACTATCGACTTCTGCAGCTGTGGGTTGTCTTTCCATACACCTAAGTCATCATTAATGATGGCCAATAGGGTGTTACTTTATAGGTAACAATTTCAGTTGCTGAATTCATTCCTATAGGACACAGGCACAGATATTGATGCAGCAGTAAATTTTATCTTTGGAAAGTACTCAGTAACGCTATACTAAGTTTTACACTGACGCAGACTAACACGATCCTCTCGCTGGGGTCCAGGACTGCCGTCACATGCACCGTGAAACCACGGTTCTGGGGCCAGTCAGATGACTGGCCCGTGGTACCAGCTGCTCTGCCGGCCAGAGGCCCAGGGTCAGCAGCCGACTGCCTGATGCACTGTCGCCAAAGCTGCATCCGACTCGAGACCCTGTTATCACCAGAGCACTGCAAAGGTTTTTGCAAACCACATAATGCATGGGCGCCAGCTTATGTGAACTCAAACAAAATAAACTGGTGATTCTGAATTCCAATTTCCACACATAAAGAAATGTAAGTCTAAAAGACAATGGGATTCTATTTTTCACCTGACAGTGATAAATGGCGGCCAGAGTGTAGGAAAGAAAACCCTTTCTCTCGTACACTGCTGCCAGGTTTGTGAATTGGTGTGTTTTCCGGAGTAATTTAACAATTCCGATCACAATTTAATAGGCTTATACCTGTTGTCCCAGAATGTACTACTGGAAAGTTAACCCACGGGGAAAATCCCGTATGTGAGCACCGGTTACGTACGAGGACACTTGGTGCAGCTGAAGGGACGGTCGGGAGGCACAGCCCACCCTGTGGCTCATGCCACTGAGCGGCAGGCACAAGCAAGCAGCGATGGTTGCAGTGACGCCAGTGAATGTCTTTGTGGAGAGGAGGCGACAGCATTAGGCAACAGAGCAGAAACAGTATGGTGGCGATGGACCGGCAGATGGACAGGCGGGCGGGTGGAATGAAATGCCGGTACATTCATGGGGAATTTCCATAATGAAACACTAACAGCTGACAGAAGTAGGGAAAACTAGGGCAAACGGTTGATTCTATTTTCTCACTAACTCTTGTGATATTTTAATCTTCTAACTATGTATGACTGGAATCATTACTTAAAATGTTAAGCCCCATTAAGTAACTGATTCACATAAAAATCAGTGGACTTGCTCTCAAGAACCCCACTTCCCTCTGCTCCACCCCAGCCACACTCCAGTACTTGAGCATCTCCGTACCGGTCTCTTCCAAACTTCCATTTTATTCTCCAACTCGTTTCTTCCCGCTACCTGGACAAGAATGTACCTTCCCAGGATACTCTACATGTCTCTGAACACTGTTCCTTCTGTGTGTCCTGTTCTCTCTTATACAGGCGAACTCAATCTTCAAAACTTTGATTCCAGCTCAGAGTTTCTAATTGTATTTTTAAGTGTCTATTCCTTTGCATCTGAATTTTTACAGGAGGAGTTACTTGGGCTGGTAACTTTTTCAAAATAATTTTTAAATATTGCATGAGAGCGTAAAGTTCAGCATGCATCATCCTGAATCAGCATCTGCCTACGTTGTCAATCCCACCCTTCGCGAGTGGCCTGTCTGCACCTCTGCTGGCGCAGGAAAGGACACAGATGTTCTCTTGTTCTTTGAGCATCTACCCCGGTGCCTATCAGGATGCTCTAGTTGACCTTAAGTAGACCTATAAGCTACCCCCAAAAAATTCTGGTCATCCTGTGGCCCAGAAATGCGTACTTTCAAGAACACCACAGGTTGGTCACAGCCCCTACACTCTGGCAGCGGACCACGCCTCTCCGGCCCCAGTGCTGCTTTAACACCTCCTCCTGCAGACCACTCACCTGCGGCCTCGTTGGCTCCTTCTCAGAACTGTCATTTATCGCGGACCTACTACGCGTGCGCAGCCTGCAGGGCCCTCACTAGAAAGGCTCGAGTCTGCAAGGCCCTGCAGGAGCTGCCGCCGCTGCTGTTGGGAGACGGGGAAGCAGAGCCGGAAGCTCAGCCACGCGCCCAAGACGGACGGCTGCGGGAAGCCGCGGGGAAGTCTCTGGCCCACTCCTGGACCCCGTGTGTTCTTGCTACCACACCCCCTGCAGCGCGCACAGCCTGCGGCAGCCTGCTGATGTGCTGGCTCTCACTGCAGCGGGGTGCTGCCGAGGGCAGCCCCCTCCCGAGCCCCCTCCTCTCCTGCTGCAGGGCTGCCCTGGCGGAGGCACGCAGGCTCCTCGCACTACGTGTGTTCTGCTGGGACCTCCGAGTCCTCCCTTCCCAGAGCGCCATTTCTCAGCGACGACACCCAGCCCAGCCTCCCCAGCTGCGGTCCTCAGGACATCTGGAGGAGATGCTCCTTTACCGCAGACCACGGTCCCCCTCCATGCCAGCAGCGGGACCAGTTGCTCCTGGACGTTCCAGAGCGCCCACTGCAGGCCCCTGGAGGCTGGGGCTGTCCCGCCAGCCCTGACAGCTCCATCCGACCTATGTCCATCTACCACTTTCGTCCCAACACCTGGCCTTCGGCGCATCCCACTCTCCATCAGAAGATCTACCTGTTCTCGTTCACCCAGCACCCCGTTGTACACCCCCACTCCAGGCCCACGCCAGCCTCCGCACCTCGGTCCCTTCCCACGACCGCCACGTCCACCTGGTTCTGGCGCCCGGACCGCCAACTAACACGGACAGGACAGCCGCAAAGGCGCCCACCTTGATACTCCCGTCCAGCGGGGCTGGAGAAGGTGCATTCCAAGGTGCTCACGCCTGGCCCTCCTGTGAGCGCTCACACCTGCTCCCACAGACCAGCGAGGCCTTGCCGCCCAGCCTGCCTGCCTGCCCTGCTCGGCGTCTCCTCCAGCACCACTTGCTGCCTGCGGCTGTGGCCTCACTGGGGGAGTCCTCCACAGTGCCCCAGAAACGAGATAAACTCTTCTTTCAGAGCCAGTTCTGCTCCCCCTTGTCTCTGATGAGTCCTCTCACGTCCCGCGACTCTGGCCTGTACCCCAACTCTTGTGTGCATAATCTTTAAAACAACACAAAACACACCCAGTTATCGCTCAGCAGCTCACAGCTGGAGTGCACGAGCCAGAACAGCTGTACTTCGAGAGAACGGCACATGCGACATCTAGGAAGAGCTGATCCCAGCAGATCAATTTTCTAGCTCATTTTTGGTTTGTGTTTTAAAATTCTCAACTACACTATAGATTCCCCTGGCGTAGTCCACAGGAGAGCTGGGAAATGATGCCACTCCCTTTCTATATTGGGGTCGTCAGCACGAAAATAGAGGACAATGGAGTCTGACGCATTTAGGGCCAGAGAAAGCAGAGCAGTACCCTCTCCGGAGACACCAGGCGCTTCCCCTTCCTGCTTCCTGCTCTGCCAGCAGCTCCCCAGCCCGAGGCCGTGCACTTAAGGCCTCCCTCCCGCTCCCCACAGCTCCCGAGACTAGCACCAGAGGCTGACGTGAGAACGTGGCCCTCTGCGTGGTCTTGGAGGGACGAAGGACACGGGTGTTAGCTGCACAACTAACGAGGGCCGCCTGGACCTCAGGACGCAGCCCCCATCCGCCCCGGGGCTGTGACTCCAGGGCACCTGGCCCCAGACGCCAGTCACCTGGCCAGGAGGCGCGCAGGTTGCGGGAGGAAGGGGCGGCTTGACACGGGTGTGAAGGCGGACACAGGCGTTCAGAACTCACATCCCAGGTGTTGCCTCTTGTTCCTGAATCTTTTCATTTTCTTCAGGTGCTGAGGCATAACCGGCAAGTGAAACTGCAAGACACTTCAAGTGCATAATGTGATAAATTGAGGAGATGTGTATCTATATAAATAAAGGTATGAAAAAAGGATTCCCCTCCCCCGTGCAATCTGCACTGGATTTTACCAAGAGTTGGAAAAGGCTTGCAAGTGTGCATGAGGTAAACAGATTTCCTAGCACAGAGTAGCAGACGTCGGTGCTTCTGAGACCGAAGAAAATGCATCTTACGAATCATGAGTCACACGGCCCTTTAGAAACCCCAAGGATGGTTCCTACTAGCAGAGCCCGAGCCCGCCGTCCTTCGGGACTAAGACAAGTCAGTCAACCTCTGAGCGCCCCCACCCCACGGATCTACACGCCTTTGAAGGAAACAGGGAAGGGAGGTGATACAGGCACAGCGGCGTCCAGGACGGAATCCGCGCGGTCGGTGAGCGCGGCCAGGGCTGGGTGACCTGTGGCAGACAAAGCTCTCCGTGTTAGTTCCTCCAAGCTCCTTTTTAGAGCAATCGTGAGGCCGTGCTGCCCAGCTTGATTCCCGGCAGCGTCTCTCAGAGGAGCCTGGCTCACCTGCCAGCCAGGTGAGGCACGACACGGCTCACCAAAAGTCCCCGTGCCTCTGGGGGCTTCGGCGGCCCCATCACTGCCACCCCACTGCTGGGCCACCGCCGCCGGCGGGCGTCTCCCTGCGGGCAGGTCAGAGGCTGCACAGGCAGGCAGAGTGGTCCCTCTGGGATGGGGCAGCTCTGCCATCGTGGGCGTGCCCGGGACCTGCAGCCATCCTCACCCAGGCAGCGTTCCCACACGCTCACAGCCCTCGCAGGCCAGCCCGTCTAGCCACGTCTGGGAGCTGCCTTGGCTTGCCCCTTGGTGTCCCCAATGCGCCCGCCGGCCCTGGGGCAGCAGCTCGCGGCGGGATGCCCGGCAGTGAGACGATGGTTTCGGGATGGGGACAGCCGCCGGGCCACCAGCTGCCAGGGCAGAGCTCGCCTGCAGGGAGGTGCCGCTGCTCCCTTTCTGGGGAGACAGGGCAACGTGCTGAGACACTAATCCTGGGGGTCAGCCTTTGCTGCAGCCTTTGAGAAGCGAGGCCAGCTGCTGTTGGAGCAGCCCTGAAGCGGGCCGTGGGCGCCGTTTCTAGGAGCAGGGTGTCCGTGGCCTGTTTCAGGGACTGTCAGGAGAACACTGGAGCCCGCGGGCGAAAGCGCATTGCAGAGCGCGGAGGGGCCAGCGGCCGCGCCGACCCTGAGCAGGACGCACACTGCACGCAGGCCCCACCGGGCACATGCTTCTCCCGCCCGCTCTGGAACGCAGGTGCCTTCCCACAGGCCCCGCCCTCCAGGCTCGTCCTCCCGCGGCCGCGCGCCCCGGGTGCAGGCATCGAGGAGGGGACCCAGGGCCGTCTCACCCCGCAGACTGTCTTCTTGGATCCCCGCACCGCGGAAGCCCGATTCAGGCATCAGCGGTGTGAGCGCGGTTCTGCGCGCGGAGCCAGCAGCGCCCACATGTGAAGGAGCTCTCGGTTACTCGGGACTCGGAGGCGTGTGTGGGGTCTGCCTGAAGCTGCCCCGTGGACAAGGCCTGGCCCCCGACCAGGGCAGCCTGCGCACCCCGGGACTGGGCTGGCACGCGCCCCCTCCCCGGGGCACCTTCGGCACCGATAGCCCGGCCAGGGCACCCCAGGGCGCCTTGTCAGAGGAGCCACCAGCAGCCTCGCCTCTGCCCTTCCTCCGCTTCCTCATGGTCCCAAGTGCAGCAAAGACCGCACCCGCCTGGTATGAAGCCTTCTGACAAGTGCCAGGTGGCGACATCCTCAGGGCCTCCTTGACGGCCCCCCAGCCCCTGCACATTTCATCCAGACCTCCAGATGCTCAGTGGGGTTCACGCGCGCAGCTCTCGCGGCACGACGGAGCCACGGCGCTGCCAGCCACTGAGTCAAGCTGTAGGAGCTCGGAGTCACCACACCGGGGGAGGGAAAAGGCTTTTCAGAGAGGACGTGAGCCAGGGCCAGCAGGGCCAGCGGCCCAGGGGACAGCGCTCTGCTCTCCCCGAGCAGCAGCCCAAGCAGCCCTGCCAGGCGCGGGCAGCAGGTGCAGGCAAGCTCAGCACCCCCACCCCCGAGCCTCGGCGGTGCCTGCTTTCCCCGGCGGGGGTAGCCTGGGAGCTGGTCTGCTTCCCCAGGGACCCCGGCCCCAAGGGCTCTGATGCTGCGTCCCAGGAGCCGTCAGGCCTCGCGCCACCACCCTGAAGGGCAGAGCATGCTGGAGCCCCGTCTCCGGTTCTGCAAACAATGGGGGGACCCCGGGCAGCCCCAGCAAAGGGGGTTCCCACTCAGCGCGCAGAGCTGGTCCTCCTTTTAGCCACTCAGGAATGAAACCCCTAAGGCTCATAAGTCATCCCAGCAGCTTCTAACATTTTCGTGGGTCCCGGCCCAACTCGTAAGCTCACAACTTAAATATACTGTCACCCTGACAAGAGCGTGTGCGCACACCGAGTGCAAATGCATGCATGTTTGTGTACTGTGTGCACATGTGATGGTGTGTCATTGTTGTGTCCTGGTGCTCGTATGTGTGCTTGTGTGTGTGTGTGCAGCGTTGTGTTGCACACGTACATGTATATGCCCTGCATGCTGTGTTTTGTACAAGGGGGGATGTCACTGTTGAGTGTGTTGCCCATGCGTATGTGTTGTGTGGCTGTGTGCACATACTGGGTATGCTGTGTGTATGCCCTTGTGTGCATGGATGAACACGTATGTTCGTGCATGCGTAGCTGTGTCTCGCATGTGGGCCACGTCTTGTACCTGCAGCTGTGTGTGCTGGGAGCGTCTGGTTGTGTTGTGTCCGTGTATGCACCGCAGCGTATGTATCCCCGATGGTGCTGTGTGCACATTCTATCGTGTGCACTTGCGTTTGCACTGTGTTGCCTGTGTTGTGTTGTGTAGGTTACACGTGTCGGTGTGTCGTGTACGTGTGCTGGGTCATGGTGTGTTTGTGTGAAGGTACATTGTCTTGTTGTACATGTGTTGTGTGTGCGCGCCATGCAACACGTGACCTTTGCAACAGTCGGCTGCTCCAGTGCAGGCCGCACCGCTGGAGAGCAGACTCCAGAGCTCTGGACGGACCCGTGAGCGGGACGGCGCGTCGGCTGCAGGGTCGCAGCAGCACTTCCAGGGAGCTCCACCGCCCTGAGTGCTGAGGCGCTGGCTGCCTGGCAACCTCAGAAGGGCCCGGCCAGCTGTGGGAGCAGCAGGGCACCGTCGCAAAGCCCCACCCAGGCCTCCACCTGGCCACAGCCAGGAGGCAGAGCACAGCCGCGCAGGGGCTCCCGGACAGAAGGTTCTGGAAGCTCTCCTGCAGGGGGCCAAGGCTGAGGCTCCCTCCCGTCTTCTCACGGCCTGAAGGTCTGTCCCTCAATCAGGCCTCAAGTCGGCACCCCTGGCATGTGGCGCTGTCCGGCCAGGCTGCCTCACCCAGGGCCCCAGGGCCACAGGCGAGCTCCTCCCCAGCAGTCTGGGGGCCGTGACTGCTCACGGTGGCCCCCACCATGCGCTGACG
Source organism: Galemys pyrenaicus (assembly GCA_019455555.1). NCBI lineage: Eukaryota > Metazoa > Chordata > Mammalia > Eulipotyphla > Talpidae > Galemys > Galemys pyrenaicus. Next base: position 7,542,023 of record JAGFMF010011662.1, read on the forward strand.
GTCTTCACGTGCCCGGTCTGCCCTCACTCCTCCTCCAGGAGGGCCTGCCCGCGGGGCCAAGTGACTCCGACTCAAGACATGACCCAAGTCCCTTCCCTTGGGACGGGAGCTTCAGCACAGGAATTTGGGGGAACTCCACCCAGGGCCCTCCCGAGGACATCTCCAAGGAGTTTAGTGGAAGTGACCCCACTGGGTCCCGGCTCTGGACGCTCCACGCCGCTCCCAAGGCTTCACCCGACGGCACGGGCCCACCTGTCCCCAAGCGCACCACACCGCTACCCACCCCTTTGAATGCGCATGGCCGCTGCAGCTGCAGGCCGTCGGTACCCCTCCCAGCTGACAGACAACAGCGCCTGCAGGGCGTGAAGTGGCCCAGGTCAAGAACTGGGTCTCCTGGGGCCCCCCAAAGGTGCCCCTTGATCCTCCTTGACAGAGCTCCCAGATCACAGCTGTGTTCATGCTCAGCCCATCTCCCACACCCTAGTAATCTAGGGGGGAGGCACTTTGGGGTGCCCTAGGGCCCCGCGGCAGGTGTCCCTGCACAGTGATGGCACAGGGAGGAAGCACCCTGCAGCATCTCTGCTCCCGAGACGCGGACCCAAGTCCCGAACAGCAGCACCACCAGAGGTGCCCGAGCGGGCACGCTGCTACAGCCTCCAGGGTGTTGTGCCAAGCAATCCGGGGAAGCTCGATGTCACCACTTTATCTGATAGTTCATTAAACAGAAGATTTTACTATGTAAAATTAGCTTTGTGCTCGATACGGATGAAGGCAATTTGACAAACATTCACTTATCCTAAATTATAGATCCTTTTCCTTTTTCAGCACATTGCTATTAACAGACCTCGACATGTGCCCGTCTAATGTAAAGAAGCTTGTCCTGTGCGCTCACAGCCATCTGGCACAGCGCAACGTGCACCCGGCAAACCGCTATTTTAAGCATTGGATGCGGTATCGGAACCACGCACGACCGTCTCCTGCACTGTTAGCTTCCTGCTGTGCCCAGGTACTGGGGGTTTTCCTGGTCACGCACAGCTGTGCCCTCTTATGAGCAGGCCCACACATTAAGGGGAGAGCAGAAGATTCTTAAAGATTTTATTTTATGCATACAAGATGGGGTACAGCCAGAGTGCGGGAGATGAGAGGACTCGCCAGAGACAGAGTGAGGAGAAGAACAGGCAGATCGACTGAAGTACACAGCTGAGGGGGCAGCGGGAGGCAGGAGAGGTCTGCTGCACCCTGTGGGTCCCTCCCTGGCCAGCGATCGAACTCGTGCTGCTGTGCAGCAGATGCTTCACAGTGCGGCGCTCAACCCACTGCGCTACCAGGGAGGCCCTCTTGAATGTTTTAACCGCAAGTTTCTAGCGCCTACACTGAGAAGTGGAGACTCCAGAAACTAGTAAGCCATGGTTTGTAACCAAACATACGTCCTATTCTAGCTGCTTCAAGCAAGGCAAAGGAGAGCATCCAACTTGGAACCTCAACCCTTCAGCCTCACGGCAGGACGTATGCATCCTCCTTGGCATCCCACACCTGTTCAGGGAAAAGCAACAACATTTAATGTCCTCCGTGGGCCTCCCCGCGGAGGGGGGGGGGCTGGTGCTCAGCAGCAGACTCAGATTCTCGTCCTTCCCCAGATTCCAGCTGCAAAACGCTTGGGGTTGCTCAACACTTTTTAAGAAGGACCGATATGTGGGCCTCCCTGGTGGCACAAGGGGTAGAGCACTGCACTGTGGGGCTTCCACAGCATTTGCAGTGTGACTTCGATCCCCAGCCAGGAGGGAACCACAGGGCGCAGCGGACCTCTCCTGCTTAGCCCGCTGCTCCCCTCAGCAGAGTGTTTCAGTGGGTCTGCCTGTTCTGCTCCCCACTCTGTCTCTGCTGAATCCTCTCACCCTGCCCCCAGCACTTCTGGCCTGCACCCCAGTTCTTGTATGCATATTTTTTTAAATTCTATGTGGACTACACCTAAGAAAGCAAACGTCATACAAAAGTGTCAAATATTTTTTTAAAAATGTAGCGATAAAAAAAAAAAAAACCCTGTCTCCCCTGTCATGTGAGTGACATCAGGATGAATCAGGGTGAATAAGTGGTACATGTTACATAATACAAACTACAAAATGCAAGAGTACTTTAAATTTGCATTTATATTTAAATAAATTAAGAGCACCATTTAGAATGCCTCCAGTTTTTAAAGATTTTATGCATACAAAAACTGGGGTGCAGGTCAGCAGTGTGGGGAGCAGAACAGGCGGATCCACTGCAACACACTGCTGAGGGGAGCAGGGGAGGCAGGAGAGGTCTGCTGCACCCTGGGGGTCCCTCCCTGGCGGGGATCAAACTCGTGCTGCAATGGCTGTGGCTGCTTCACAGAGTGCTGCGACTCAGCCCCTGGCGCCACTAGGGAGGCCCTGCTGCTAATCCACTTCTGAGGGCCCTTGTAGACCCCGCAGAAGCCAACCTCTGGGGTCCCCTTCAAGACCACGCTGGTGTCCTCTGTCCCACGAGATGCCAGCGGCTGAGCCCCCAGCTCGGATCTCCTTCCCACTGTCTGGCAGCGGGGACCTCGGAGCACTGCTTCTCCTGCTTCATCTGAATCCTCCCTGCGGCCTTTCCATCTGCCGAGACCGAAGGAAGAGACTGATGGCTCCTGGCAGACCCAGGGCCAGTGCGCGAGCCGGGGGCTAAGGCGCGAGCCCAGTGAGGCCCGACCCGCCCGCAGCAAGGGCACGCTCCAGCTCTACCGAGGCATGTTCACCGCGGTCAGGCGTGTGCCGTGTTCCCGCAGAGCCCCGGAGATCGCCGCAGGCCGACCCGCGACACGCGCCCCACAGCGGGGTCCCACGATACCCTTAGGGCCCAACGCAAACGTGCAGACGAAGGTCCACCCGAGCGGGAGAAGCACCCGCCTCAGCCCCAGGAAGTGACCCTGCTGCGGCCTCCGGAGCCGCTGACCTCCTGGCGCGGCAGAGGGGAGACCCCCGCAGCTGCGCCCCAGGGTGCGCCCCGCCGGGCCTCGAAAGGCGCCCGGAGTCGTCCACGGCCAAGCATGCTGAGGTTTGCAAACAAAGCTGACCCTCACATGGGGTCTGCAGGGGGCCGGCTGCGGGGACAACAGTCTGGGCGGCTGAACCCCCAGGCTACCCCCCGAGCCCCGCATCTCCCAGTCCTTTTCCAGGACCCCGAGTTGGCACACCCAATCAAGACAGTGACAGCCACAGCCGCCAAGTGTCCTGAGGTGACAGGAGACCGCAGCTCAGCGCCTGCAGAACAGACCAGGGCTGGCAGACGCCTGTCCACAGGGGACCACAGACCCGGCGCACTTTCCGCACAGCGTCCCTCTTCCCGAGGCCGGGCACGGTGAACCTTCACCGACCCGGGGCTCCCCAGGCCTGGCGCACAGCGGGGCATGCGCCCTGCGCAGGCCGCCGCACCCTCCCCGGCTCTCGGCCTCCGCCCGCGCTCACGTGCGGGCCTCCACGGCAGGAGGGAACGAACCCTTCCACGCTGAGGACCGGACCCTGCTCATGGCCGTCCCCAGGCCAGCTCCTGGCATCTACGTAGCACTCAGGCAAGAGTCCCCTGGTGACTCAGCAGCGGATGGACATGTGCATAAATGCAGGTGTGTGGCATGACGGCTCCAGGTGCATGTATGACTTTTAATGGTCAGGCCAGCTTGAAACGCTTAGGCAAAGGGCCTTCAGATCTACCTCTGGCCAGAGGGGAGCAGGAGCCTACTGGAAGTGGAGTACGCCCTCAAGTGAAAGGATAAATGGAAATCTGTGGAAAGGATTAGTCACCCAACACGACCTCTCCCGGAGCGGAGCGTTTCCCCACAGACCTAGACCCACCTTGTAAATGAATAGTTGGCTGCAGTAGAAAGAAAAGATAAGAGGAGCCTTGTAGTGGTGCCAGCTTCCCCACTGAGGCTTAGCCTTCACCTACTGGGGAACTATAATTGGCTTAAGAGCCCTGCAAGGTGGGGGGAGGTTCTAATTATGGAGAAGTTAATGATGCAAAAAATAATTACTACAGAGTCTTCGCATTGTGTGGTTTCCACTTTATGGTTTTAGTGAAGAGAATGTGACATCCATCTCGGTCATATCCAAATTCCTTCAAGATGACAGAAATGTAATACGTGACAGGAAAGAATTTCCTTCGGCAAGTCCGTGCGCCCGTCTCCTGCCCAGCCCCGTGCCTGCCGTGGGTTTTCTGTAGGTCATGTCGAACATCTCACCGCATTAGGGTCTGAGGCGACTACGGCCTGGCTCCATTCCTTCCCCACACTTGATTTTCACAGCCCCACTGCCCAGCTCCCTTTACTCCATGCCACATGATCCACTTCTCTCACCAGCACCCTCTCAGGTACATACCCCAAGCCCACACCCTTTGACAAACTCCTGCAAGTTACATTCCTTTGCTGAAGTGTTAAATGATCACGCAGTCATTAATTCTGAAACCGTCTTCTCTTTTCTCCCATTTCCTCTTTTTCTCTTAATGACTCTGCCTTTAAGCTGAAGTTTCCCAAGCGCTGCACATGAATTAACTTTCCCAAGATTGCTTCATTGTGTGGGATTCCCATTGAAAGAGCGATGAAACTCCCTTCAGTTCTGTCCTCCCACTCAAGACGGAGCCAGAAGATGAAACAAAAGCAGGAGCTGTTCAATGAATCAGGAACTTTCTGACAAACTGTCGCAACTGACCAGGTGTAGAATCGCCTTTCTGGGGACCTTGGAAGGTGGGAAGAAACCGGTGTAAACTGCCAGGGAAGCGCAGCTGTGGGCACAGATCTAGCCCAGCAGCTTGCAGAGAATTCTCTTGCAGTTAAGCACCACGCGCTAACTGATTGCGCCACGGGAGGCGGGACCGGGAGGGCCCAGGGCAGATGGGAGCACACGGGACTGAGGTGATGGTGCACTGGTGACATGGTGACGGGAAACACATGGGGATTACAATTGATGTCAAATATATATAAAGGAAAAAAATAAACTATACAATTAAAATAAACATTTGATTAAATTTTTTTAAAAAATTCTCATGTAGGCAACTGGCACTGCCCGGGGAGGTGTGGACACCAGCAGGCAAGCCCTGGACGTCCAGCTTCTGCCTTCGATTCCCCGGCTGCACCCTGCCCACTGGCCTCCAGGATTCAGAGACCTCAGAATTTAGAGTACGCGGTCGTTCGGGAAGAAACGCCGAACGAAGTTCCATGTTTTTACCTGTGTCCCGACAGACCCTTGCGCATGGCTCCGAGGAGGCATTCAGGTGGAGCACTGGGTACCGCACTTTGCCGACCAGTAAAGAGAAAGGCAGCTGAAACCTAGAGCTCTGGAGCGTCAGTTCAGCAGGTGTGCTCACGCCGCGTCAGATCCGAGGCGACAGGAGTCCGTACCTCCCAGCAGTGCCAGGAGCCGCGGGCCTGTGCCCTTGGCCACGCCCCCACCCGAGGTGGTGTGAGCTCGACCTCAGCGTCCTTCTGGGGCTGGGGGACACGAGGCCGGGAGGCCATGTGAGTGGGTGAACCATGAGGCCTCCGCCTCAACGTCCTTCTGGGCCTGGGGGACACGAGGCCGGGAGGCCATGTGAGCGGGTGAACCATGAGGCCTCCGCCTCAATGTCCTTCTGGGCCTTGGGGGACATGAGGCCGGGAGGCCTCACGGCTCACCCGCTCAGCTCACTGCCCAGTCCTGGAGGCCCGAGCTTCCAGGAGTCGCCTCTGCATCTATCCGTCCAGCCTGGGCCTGGAAAGGGGTGGGCGCCGGCCAGCAACTCCTGCCCCGTGTCAATCCATCTACCCCTGCCCAGTACAGACAGCCAGCGGTGCAGGAGGTGGGCCCTGGTGGGGGGAGCCTGGACCCCGCAATCCAGGTGTCAACCAAAACGTGGATCCCCGAACCCTTTTACCACAAAGGAAATCTGCGCCCAGGTTTTCAAACAGTAAGTTTTATGTACTCGGCTTATTTTTGCAGTAAATTTTGAAGGGTGCTTGACTTGTCCCCTTTGCTTTGTCTTTCTTGATCATTTTCTGGCTCCCGTGACCAATTTGAGGGCCGCAGAAACACTCCAGAGAGTGACCGAAGGCCAGCAGACGACGCGCCTAAGACAGAACCCTGGCGGCTGGCGGCTCACGAACTGCGCAGCCCAGGCAGAGGGCGAGCGTAGCGGAGATGCGAGCGCGCCCGCAATGCTGCTCCACCCGACACAGGTGAGCGGAGCCTCCAGCGCAGACCCACCACCCAGGCCATCTGCTCCGCGCTGCACTGCACACTCACTCCCCGACCCACCGGCGCAGACTCAGGGCAGATGGCCGACAGTGCAGCGGGGTCCACACACCTCGGGGGCACACAGGCTCAGGCTGGATGGTCCCCTGGGCCCCGGGCTTCCACAGCGTGAACACTCAGGCTCCGTCCTCACTCCAGATGACTGGGGCGCAAGGACGACAAACTGCCATGATGCGCCTCTCTTTGGAGAGCCACCCACCAAGAAATACAGTCCTGGGCCCCCTGGTGGCACAAGGGATTGAGCACTGCACTGTGGGGCTTCTGCAGCAGCTGCAGTGCAGGCCGATCCCCAGCCAGGGAGGGACCCACAGGGCGCAGCAGACCTCTCCTGCCTCCCGCTGCTCCCCTCAGCGGTGTGCTTCAGTCCATCCGCCTGTTCTGCTCCCCGTTCTGTCTTTGGTGAATCCTCTCACCTCCTGTGCCTCTAGCCTGTACCCCAGCTTTATGTGCATTTTTTAAGATAAAATAAACCGAGCATACAAGGAACACCAATCGAAGCATCCCTCAAGAATGAATGTCTGCCCAAGACTCAGAGGGTGACTCTCTGGAAATGGGGTCTGGGCCAATGTCATCAGGGCCACGAGGCTGCTCTGCTCCAAGGGGCTACTGCAGTGACCGGTGTCCTTACCAGGAGCAGAGGAGCAGCTGTGGACACTGCAGGAAGGAGATGGTGGAGGTAAGACCACAGGGAGGAAGCCAGGGATTGCAGGGATGTGCCAACAGCAAGGGAGGCCTAAACGAATGAGCTCAAGAAGTGAGGAAGGCAAGAGGCCTGGTCCCTGCACAGAACACCGTCCCACAAACGCCTGAAGCCAGACCCCAGCCTCCAGCACTGTAAGAAACACGTTCCGCTATGACGGACCCCCGGTCTGCTCCTTCATTATGGCAGCCTCATGGCTATGAGAATTAACCATGAAAAGGAGGGAAATGGGCCATTTCAAATGGAGCGGGCAGGAAGCAGGTCCTCTGAAGGACCCGGGAGCGCTCCGGACAAGCGCCATCACCGAGGGCAGGGAGCCCTGGATTGGGGACTGCAGGCAATCTCAGCTCGAACACAACGAGACAAGGAGGGGAGTTCTCCAGGGCCAGGATTCAAGGCCCCAGGACTCACACAAGAGGATTCCGCAGGTCAGAGAACTCCAGAAGAGCTGAGACTGCAGCAGTCCCTATATCCACAAGTCTCTAGATGCCAATTAGACTCCCAGCTAAAGGAGGCGGAGTTCAGTAGGACTGGGATAACACTCACTGGACACTATCATCACAGAATTGGAATTTGGGGTAGGGGACCCTACATAACTGCTCTGTGGAACTACTATTGAACACCACCTGATTGTGAGCTACTGACACTCCAAAAGGAATACCCGAGGAGATATCTGCCAATACCAGCTAAACATTGTTACTAACAGTACAACAAATTAGAAAACAGACAACAGGGAGAAGAAAAAACAAATAACTAAGTCCACAGGGGAAGTCACACTACAAAAAGAAAACCAGATACAAGCACCCAACAGCACTGATATAGACCAAATATTCAGCCTATGAGAGATAATTTAGCATCTTCACGATGCAGAAGCAGAAAGATCAACAAAAGAGAACTGATAATGGACTGAAGAATGAAAATGAGTCATTAAAGAAAGTAGAGGAACTACAGGAATATAAGGAAAGCAGTGGAAGGGGCAAAGTCAAGAAAGAGTTAGTACTCTCAAGGACACAAACACCAAGAACCAAAATACAAAAGGACAGGGAAGTTCAAAGGAAAAACAAACACTTCCAGATCTCTCAGACTCCATTAAGAAAGGAAAAATAAGAATGACTGGAATCCCAGAAGGGGCCAAGCAAAATAAAGGAAACGAAAATCTATATAAGGAGATAACTGAAGTAAATGTCCCAAGCTTGAAAATGGAGATGAAAATAGAAATACAAGACGACGCACACCAAATTTCTATGATAGAAAGAGAAATATAACAAGACACATACTGGTGAAGCTCCCAAGAACCCAAGACAAAGAGGTAATAATGAAGCTGTCAAGGGGGAAGAAAGAGCTAACACAAAGGAAAACCCATCAGACTGACATCACACTTCTCTGGAGACACGCTGCAAGCAAGGAGAGAACGGCGGGACGTAGGCAGAAAACTGCAAGACAAGTGCCAACCACACATTCTCTACCCTGCAAAGCTTTCCTTCATCTATGAAGAAAAATGTGGACTGTCCCAGACAAACTCCAGAAATTCAGCATGACCAAACCCCCACTCCAAAAAATACAAGTAGTACTAAAACCAAAATCAACAGAAGAATAAGAACAACAAGATAAGGCAAAGGACAACAAACCACAGAAAGACAAAATGGTAAATACAGGAGCCAGCATATCAGTTTTAGCTCTAAATGTAAATGGACTAAACTCAGCAGTAAAAAGACAGAGTAGCAGGCTGGATTAAAAATCACAAGCCAAACTTCTGCTGTCTCCGGGAAACACATTTAAACACGAAAGGCAGACTGAAAGTAAAAGGTTGGGAAACAATCCTACAAGCTAATGGACCAAAAAAGAAAGCAGGAACAGCCATATCTGAAGACAAAATTGACTTCAAAATGAAAAAGGCAAAAAAAGACAAGGAAGGACACTACATAATGATCAGGGGCAAAGCACATTAAGAACACAGAACACTCATCAATATGTATGCTCCAAATGAAGGAGCACCAAAATATATCAGAAATTACTGTCCTCTCTGAAAGAAAACAAATACATATATAGTAGGAGACTTCAACACGCCACTCACTGATGGACAGATCAACAAGATAATAAACATAGAAACAAGAGCCCTAAGACCTAGAACTCATGAGCTTAACAGACATATATAGGACACGA
>JAGFMF010011662.1:7573836-7628810 GCA_019455555.1 Galemys pyrenaicus
GCACTGGTGAGATGGTGATGGGGAATACATGGGGATTACAATTAATGGCAAGTATATGTAAATTTTAAAATATTTTAATAAAAAAATAATTAAAAAAACAACATATGTTGGTAAGGATGTGGAGAAAAAGGAACTCTACTACAGTGCTGGTGGGAACTGCAAGTTAATCCAACCACTACGAAAGGTCGTATAGAGGTTCCTCAGTCTACTAAACATAGAGCTACCATATGACCCAGCAATCCCACTCCTAGGGATCTACCCAAAGGACACAAAAACACTGATCCCAAAGAATACCTGTGTCCCCATGTTTATTGCAGCACTATTTATAATCGGTAAGACCTGGAAACAACCCAAATGCCCAAAAGTAGAGGACTGGATCAAGAAGATGTGGAAAATATACACCATGGAACACTATTCAGCCATCCAAAATGAGAATCTAGGGCCATTTATAGAAAAATGGAGCTAGAAGGACTTATACTCGTGAAATAAGTCAGAAGGCAAGAGGAAAATATTGGATGGCTTCACTCTTAGGAGGAATATAAAGGAATTACCAAAGAGAAGCTCAAGTAAATGAACAATTACAGCCAAAAACAAAAACACAACCAGAACAAAAGGACAAAGACAAACCAAAGGGATCATGGTGGGGAAGGAGTATTAAGATACTGAGATGAGGCAGAAAGAGCACACGGGACTGAGGTGATAGAGCATGGATGAAATGGTGGTGAGATCTCCCTGGGGACTACAAATGTCAAATGTAATAAATCTTAAAAAAAGTGATTATGATCAAGGTAAACTGATATGACTTTTAAAATTGCAACTAAGTGCTCATGAGCCAGTAAGAACAAGTTCCCTGGCGGTAGGGATGTGGGTGAAAAGGACAAGCAAACCTATTTAAGGAATATTCTCTTTCAAAAAGTAACACCAATGACTAGTAAATAGCTCAAATACAGTTTAGCTGCAACATTTAATAAGTCAAATAGTAAAATGGAGCACTTACTTACCCAATAGAAATAAGTCAAATCTGCTGACCAGTCTTAAGTTTGTATGAAAAAGATGCCTACATAAGTGGAAACAAGTTATAAAATCATCTTGAACATAAATCTTATCATTTAGGCTAATACGCAGTGTCTACCTTTAAATTGGAGGTTTCTTATGGGTATAGGGTTGCTTAACAGAATACCTGATGCCTTCAAACAAAGCTATGCTTTCCATTAGGCATTTGGTTACACAAGTATGTATATTAAAACTGCCACTCTATTAAAAAATCTTGTTTTAAATCATTTAATGTGCCATTGTTAATGGAGAAAGTTACAAGATAACCAGAATGTACTATCACCATTTATGTAAAATGACAGGGTGCCAAACAGATTTAGACAGTGAGTGCCAAGAAAATGACTCTAGGGTGGCAAGTATTTTTGCAATGGTCCTCTGCTTTGTTTACATCTTCTAGGCACCGAGATAAAGTTATAGGTAGTTTTACAGGGGGAGGGGGCACTTCCTTAGCTGAACTGTGTTCCAGAAACTCAGTTTGCAGCTAGAATACAGCTATCCGGTGAGGAGCCCTGTGAGGTCGGCAGCCTGGACCCCTGTCTGGCCGCAGCTGTGTCAGGGTGAGGAGGGGCACGCCCGAGCCTCTGGGGGACAGAGGTGGAGTGGCTGAAACGGTAGGCAGAGCAGCCCTGAAATTTACATTACTTCACAGCTGAACGAACCTCAACTTCGGAAGGTGGCCAGGGGACAAAACCTGGCAAGGACCAGCCAAAGCTGCGAGCCTGATGCCCCGCAGGCGTTTCCACTCCAAGAAGCAAAGGCGAATGTTCTGCTGTGACCGCAGGACTGCGCGGGACTGGCTTTGGAAGGGGGGTGTGATCTGCTGAGGGCCCTGCGGAGTCACCTGGCTGTGTATGCAAGGACAGAGGTGCTGGCATGTCTGTCCCCTCCAACAGGGAGCCTGACGAGGGCTCCTGGAGCACCCACCCCACCAGAACCACCTGCTGAGGGCCGGGGAGCTCCACACGCCCTACCCCCCTTGTAGTGTCCTAACCACGTCCTTTTCCTGGACTCAGCAGACTTTCCTACACCCTTGATTCAGCCCAGAAATGTCTTTGCTTTGAAAGTCCTCCCCAGAGCACACTGGTCTACCTGCTGGCACACCCCCCCCCCAACTTGGGAGGAATCCTGTGCCTTTAGTCCGTGAGGACCGCTCACACCTGGCTGCTACCTCCTCTCCCATCAGTCCGTCCCATGCACACAGGTGAGCACCCCAGAGCCTGGGGGGGGGGGTCTCAGACCTCAGTCCTGGCGACCTTGCTTCCTTGCACCTCATCCCTCCTCCCCATGCTCATACGTGGACAAAGCACCCACCCACAACAAGCATCCCTGAGGAGAAATCACAGACGCAGTCAATGAAGTCACGTTGTCCATGAATTTTTGAGCGAGAAAAACTGAAGAAAGGTTACTGTTAGAGCTTTTCTGACTAATGTGAGAGATTCTGAGACACTCATTTCTGTGAGATGTTAGTTGTGGGAAAAACGCAGACTCCACTGGAGATAAATAGAATAATTCTACTTTTCCTCCGAGGGCTTCGTTTTCCATGTTCCAGGGATAATCGAACTTAAAAGCCATTGTAATCGCATGACGCCACATTATTAGCATTGTTTTCAGTGTCTGATGAAGACTAACTTGCCAGATGACAGATGCATGAGAAACACACACACATTGTCTTTGGGGGAAAAGACCATGAAGCGTTGACTGACGCCTCAGTTGTGTTGCTTACCTGCGTTCGGGGTGACATTCCCCAAGGAAGTCAGCCAAAAAGCTTCACCATAAACAGGAGGTCTACATGTGTCAGGCACTATACTTAAAGCTTTATATTTTACCTTCATAAAAACCCAAGAGATAACACCACCGCGAGTCATAGCGATGTGATGCCACAGTAAATCACAACAATGCCCAACATGTCTAGAGCATGCAGCATGCCAGCTGACGCCCTTAGCGCAGACCAGAGTACCGCAGCAGCCCCGTGAGTCTGCAGCTTCCCATTTGTAGATGGGTCAAGAGATGATGCCTACAGCGACCGAGGTGTGCAAAGGGCGAGCACCGGGCCCTGTCGTGAGAAAACGACTTAGATACCTATCTGCAGCAAACCTGCCTTCCTCCCTTCCACTCCCACGCCCACTCTCAACCAGGCCCCCTCACTGGGGCCACGGCCCTCCTCGCCTCCAGGGCATCTGGCTAGCAACCCTCCCTCTCGCTCTCGTGTGGTCCTGTCCTGCCGCCCACAGCTTTCCATCTGTGTTTCCCTTTCACATTTACCTTGGACTGGCAGTGCAGGGCCGCGGTACTGGCCCCCGGCCTAATGCTGGTTCACGCCACTGAGGGTGTCTCAGTTCTGTCCAGCTCTTTCCACCCTCTCTCATCCCACCTGCCACTAATGTCTGCACCACAGCTCTGTGGGCAATGCCTGAGTATAGGTCAGAGGCAGCCACCTCTCTGAAAATGCCAGCCTGACATCAAGTCCCAGTTAGAATACCTCTCAGAAGTCCATGTGAGCAGGCTGCAGGGTTAGCCCCAAACCTGGACCTACAAACTCACCATCTCGATGCCCCCTTCCTGCTGACCATGCTGTGCCGTGTCTGCACACAGTGGGGTTGAGCTCTTTCCCATCCAGACCCTTTCCCCGCACTGCCCACCCCGCCTGAGCACCACATCCCTCCTGCTTCTCCAGCCAACCCACGCTGAGGAGTCAGATCCCCTGTAAGTGCCAGTTTTGTGACTGAACCAGCTTCTCCCACTGATTCACCGTAAGCGAGCTTAGCCATAAATTGTCTTGCTCCCCAAGACCCTCTCCTTCCCTGGAATTTATAATCCACACCCCCGTATTTGCCTGTAAAGCTGCATGCTAACATTTGGCTTCCCCACATGGCTACGTGAAGGTGGACGGCATCTGCCTTCTTTGCCAGCGGAGACTGCAGCTTTCCAAGCACCTGCCTGGCTGCCCGCGTGGCGGAGCAGTGTCACGCAGCTGATCCAGGCATGAGGTGCCTGCTCCGGGGACCCCGAGTCTCCTGCCCCAGGGGCGGACAGTGCTTCTAGATAAGTACCAAAGTTGCATGATGCAATCTCTGTTCCACTGTCTTCGAGCAAACAAGACACCCGAGAATAAGCTCCGGGGGGGATAGCGCAGGGCAGGGGTCCCCTCCCCCTGTGGAGCAGAGCGGGCAGGACGAAGCACAGGTACTGGCCAGCGGCCCAAGGAGCTTCCACTGCTCTGGTTTCTTTCCCACCATGAGCAGCTCAGTTTTTAGTTCCACTCGTTCGGCATTGAGTCCGTAATTTCCGCGGTGTCTGCCGTCCAAGGAAAGGACTGCAGCTCCCGCCCTTTAGTGTACACTGCAGCAAGGGTCATGGCGGGCACCGAAGTCGTGGGCCAACACGAACGAGCAATGCTGGGGTGTCACTGGCTACGTCCATGTGCACCCTCAGAAAACATGCTCAAGGCTAAGGCCTAGAGGCAAAACTGCCACAGAAGCACAGTTCAGGGAACACTAAATATTCAAAAGAGGGCCTCCCTGGTGACGCAGTGGGTTAAGCAACACACTCAAGCATCCACAGCCACTGCAGCACGAGTTCGATCCTTGCTGCCGGCCAGGGAGGGGAACCACATGGCGCCGCAGACCTTTCCTGCCTCGCCCGCTGTTCCCCTCAGCAGTGTACTTCCGTTGATCTGCCTGTTCTGCTCCCCGCTCTCTGTGGTGAATCCTCTCACCACCCCCACACCTCTGGCCTGTACCCCAGTGTTTGTGTTTGTATGCATAAGTAAATAAATCTTTAAAAAACAAACTTTCAAAAGAAAACCAGTTTTAGAGAGAAAGAAGATGGCGGCAGAGTGAAATGCGGGTTCATCGTCTCCAGATACACACAAGGTGAAAAGCAAAAAAAAAAAAAAAAAAAAGGCCAGAAAATGGACTATCAGCCTACATATTGGAAGCATCAACCCNAAATCAAAAAAAAAAAAAAAAAAAAGGCCAGAAAATGGACTATCAGCCTACATATTGGAAGCATCAACCCAACTGAAAACTTTTTCTTCTCTTTTATTGTTCTTTCAGTATCTGCCATAACAGAGTACTACTCAATTCAATAACTGCCATAACAAAATACTACTCAATTCAATATCTGCCATGACAATACAACTCAAACCTGTACCCAGCCGCAGAGGAACAGGTACCAGGCATAAGCACCAAACCTCAGGAAGAGAAATCGGAAATCATGCCCACCAGCACCAGCAGGACCGGGACACAGCAGACTCAAAACCGAAAGTCAACAATGGAAAGAAAGAAAAATACCAATGATCAAGCAGGTTCATCCAGAAACAATACACCACAGAAAGTCAACATCCAGAACCTGGTAATATAGACACAGAATTTGCATATCTAACAAAGATATTTTAAAGGACATGATGAGAACAATCAAAGAGTTAAGAGAAAACATAGAAAGGGGTAAGATCATAATCAAGGAAATGAGGAATGAGATGGAATACCAACAAAAGGAAATGGAAGAAAGGGAAAGAAAAGCAAATGAAGATCAGAGTACTTAGAGGAGCTCAATAACTACCAGAAAAGCCAGGAAAACAAAAGAATTGGAAGAGCGACTCAGTACTCTCGAAGACAGACATAAAAAGAACCAATAAAGATAGGGAGAAGTGAAAATGAAAAAGAAAAACAATTCTAGTGCTATCTGACACCATGAAGAGGGCTAATATAAGAGTCATAGGCATACCAGAAAATGAAGAGTAGTAGGCTCCAAGAACCTGTTTAGGGAGATAATTGACAAGAACTTCCCAAGCATGAAAAAAGAAATGAAAATAGACATACAAGAAGCTAGAAGAATGCCAGATTACCACAATGAAAGGAAAACTACAGCAAGACACATAATAGTAACTCTTACAAAGGTCCAAGACAAAAAAAAAAGAAACTGACAAGAACAAAGAAACAGATAACATATAAAGGAAAACCAATTGGCTGACATCAGATTTCTCTGAGGAAACACTGAAGGCAACAAGGGAATGGAGGGACATATTTAACAAACTCCAAGTAAACAAAATCCAATCAAGAATTCTCTACCCTGCAAAGCTCTCCTTCCTCTATGAGGGAAAAATAAGAACATTCTCAAAGTATACAGAAATTCACTTCTACAAAACCCCCACTCCAAAGAATTCTACAAGAAACCTTAGAACTAAAACCAACTGAAGAATGAATAAAAGAATAGAACCACAAATAGGCAAACAAAATGAATGCCATGGTATCAATATTAACTGTAAATGTAAATGAACTAAACTCATCAATATAAAGACACAGAGCAGCAGGCTGGATTAACAAACAAAACCCAACCTTTTGCTGTCTACAGGAAACACATTTAACTACAAAAGACAGACAAAAAATAAAAGGCTGGAAAACAGTCCTGCAATCAAATGGACCAAAAAAGAAAGCAGGAACAGCTATACTTGTATCAGATAAAATAGACTTCAAACTAAAAAAGGTTAAGAAAGACACAGACAGGCATTACATTATTAAGGAAACATTAAATCAAGAAGAGATAACACTCATCAACATATACTCACCCAATGAAGGTGCACCAAAATGTTAGACAATAACATCTTTGAAAACTGACATTAAATATATACATAGGAGACTTCAACACACCACTCTCACCAAAGGACAAATCAATGAGACAAAAAATAAGACACCAGAGCAAGGATCTGACCTCATGGATCAGACCTCATGGGCTTGATGTATATATAACATTACACCCAAAAAAACCTGAGCATACATTTTTGTCAAGTGCACATGAGTCATTCTCCAGGACTGATCATACTGGGATACAGGACAAACATTAGCAGATACTCTAAGATTGAAATCATATCAAATATCTTCTCTGACCATGAAGCCATCAAGCTAGAAATACACCACAGAAAGAAAACAAGAAATGCCCCCACCCAACACATGGAGATTGAAACCTGGAGACCACTGGACCAATGAGATCAAAAGAAATTTAAAAAATACCCTGAGATGAACAATAATGAGGATACAACTCTCCAGAATACCTGGGACACAGCAAAAGCAGTTATAAAAAATATATAGCAATAAAGCCACATATCAAGAAACAAAGAACACAAAGAAACAACCTAATCTTACACTTGAAAGAACAGGGAAAAGAACAGAAAAAAAAACAAAAGACAGTAGAAGAAAGGAAATAATAAAAATCAAAGCAGAAATAAATTAGGAAGAAAATCCAAAAGGTCAATGAAACCAAAAGCTGATTCTTCAAAAAGTAAGACACATACTTGGGAATAAATCTCACAAAAGAGGTGAAGGACTTTTACAAAGAAAATTACAAAACATTGCTAAGAGAAATAGAAAAAGATACAAAGAAATGGGAAAATATCTCTTGCTCATGGATTGGAAGAATCAACGTCATCAAAATGGCCATCCCACCAAAAGCAATCTACAGATTCAGTGCTATTCCAATAATTTTTCAATGTCATTCTTCAAAGAAATAGAAAAAGTACTGATGAAATTCATATGGAGACACAAAAGACCTCGAATAGGAAAAGCTATCCTGACTGGAAGAAAAAAAAGAAAATGGAGTGGAGGTATCACACTTCCAGACTTCAAACTTTACTACAAAGCCACAATCATAAAAACTGCATGGTACTGGAACAAAAACAGACACATAGACCAATGGAATAGAATAGAAAGCCCAGAAACAAACCCACAAACTTATGAACAACTCATCTTTGACAAAGGAGCCAAGAATATGCAATGGAATAAAGACAGCCTGTTCAGTAAGTGGTGCTGGGCAAACTGGACTGCTACATGCAAAAGAATGAAACTAAAATGCTGCCTTTCACCATGCACAAAAATCAACTCAAAATGGATTAAGGACTTAGAAATAAGACCAGAAACTATGAAATATCTAGAAAAAGTAGGCAAAACCCTACATGACATACACATCAATAACATCTTCAGAGACACAGCACCTAAAGCAGAGAGTGAAGGAAAAGATAAACAGTGGGACTACATCAAACTTAAAAGCTTCTGTATAGCAAAGGACACACTAACCAAAACAAAGCAACAACCCACCGAAGGGAGAAAATCTTTGCACACAACACTACTGACAAAGGACTTATCACAAAGAACCAGACTAAACAAAGAAAACAACCCAGTCCAAAAATGGGCAAAAGAGCTAAAAAGGCAATTCTCAAAAGAGGAAATGGAAATGGCCAACAGGTATATGAAAAAATATCCAACTTCTCTTACCACCTCACCCCAGTGAGAATGGCACATACCAAAAAAATTTAGCAACATGTTGGTGAGGATGTGGAGAAAAAGGAACTCTCTTACACTGCTGGTGGGAATGCAAGCTGGTCCAACCATTATGGAAAGCAGTATGGCGGTTCCTCAGACTACTAAGAATGGAACTTCCATATGACCCAGCAATCCCATTCGTAGGAATATACCCAAAAGACATGAATGCTGATTGAAAAGAATGCCTGCACCCCTATGTTTATAGCAGCACTCTTTACAATAGGTAAGACCTGAAACAACCTAAATGCCCCAAAACAGATGAGTGGATCACAAAGATGTGGTACATACACATGACAGAATACTAATCAGCAATCAAAGATAAACTAGGGCATTCATAGCAACATGAATGGAGCTGGGATTATGCCCAGTGAAAAGTCAGAAGGCAAAAGAAAAATGCCAGATGGTTCCCCCCACCCTCTGGAGGAATACAAGGGAACCAAATAAGGATCAAGGAAAAGAATAGTAATTTAAAAACAACAAAAACAAAGACAAGGACAAATGGGGACACGTGGGTAAGGGGAAGGGGATGGGCTGAGGGTAGATACAGATAAGCGCACAAGGGACTGAGGTGATGGTACACTGGTGAAACCATGATGGGGAATCCATGGGGATTACAATTGATGTCAAATATAAAGAGGAGAAAACAAAACTCAAAATAAAAAGTCTCTCTACCTAAAAATTAAAAATAACTAGTTTTAGAATGTACATACAGGGGTCCAAACTACCCCCAGGCTCTGGTTAGACCCTATAATGCAGCCGTTCCTGAGTTTAGCAATATAGGGTTGACCCTTGCACAGCTGTGGGTCCACTACAAGTGGTAGACACAAATGACTCCCTGGAGGACCAGCCAGCCAGGCAGACAGCAGCAGTGTCAGCAGACGTGTGGGCGGCTGTGTGGCAGATATGCACATCAGAAAGCCACAGGGGATGGGAGTTACGCCATAGAATTGCTCATGGATCTACCCAAAGGACACAACACCAATCCCGAAGAATACCTGCACCCCTATGTTTATTGCAGCACTGTTTACAATGGCTAAGACCTGGGAACACCCAAATTCCTAAAAGTAGATGACCGGATCAGAAGATGTGGCACATACACACGATGGAATACTATTCAGCCATCAAAAATAAATGAGTCATTTGTAGAAACATGGAGCTAGATGGAATAATCCTCAGTGAAGTCAGAAGACAAAAGACAAATATCAGATGGTTCCATTTTTAGGAATAAAGGAACCCAAAAAAAGGCTCAAAAAAATAATCACAAGAAAAAAAAAATCAGAGGCACTCTGTGGTGTGGGGAGGGAGAGGGACTGGGATGAGGGCAAGAAGAGCACAAGGGGCTGTGGTGACGGTGCACAGGTGAGATGGTGGTGGGGACCCCACGGGGACAACTGATGGCAAATACATAGAGAAAAAAGCTATGCCGCGCCTCCATGAAACCTGCCGGCCCCGCCTCCCGGGAGCCAGCAGCACCCTTCTCCCAGGTGTTCCACCACCTACAGACCCAGCTCCGCTGATGGGGAGACAGACGCTCCCATGACTCATGCAGGGACAAGCCCGCCGCGGGTAATGCACACCCACCTTCCTCCTCACCTGCAGGTGCCCATCCTCTGTCCCAGTGACGAAAGCGCAAATCTGAGAAGTGCAAATCTGAGTCCTGTTAGTTCTCGGCTGTCACCCACATCTAACATTGTGGAGAACACATATTGCTTAAAAGGTGACTCCCAGGTTCTATTGCCATCACCAGGCCAGTATGCCTTTAATATTGCCCCAGGTATGATTTTTCTACTAGTATTTTGTAATAATCCACAAACACTAGATTCAGTTTTAATCTTAATACATGAAAATACTATACCCTGGACACTGCTGTGCACATTCTCATAAAGTCATCCCTGAACAAATACAGCCACACTCTGCATGTAACAGCCATGCAGTGCCAGCCTCCAGGGCACAGAGCAGGCAGGGGGCGGGGGCAGGCAAGCCCCCAGCCCACCTGCACACTTTCCTCTGGGCTCTTTGGCATTGCCTCGTGGCCTCCTCCACAGCTGTTTCCTCATCAGAGGGCTCCTGCCCTGGTAGCCCACCTCCAGGCTCAGGTGTGCTCACTTATGCAGGCCCATGCCATGCTCCATGTGTGCACAATCAGGCACACACAACTTCTGCATTAACGTGATCAGGCCACAGGTGATGGCCATAGAGGCTCGTGGCATAAAGCCTGAACATCTTCACTCACCCTTCAATCCGTTAAGGTTAGAACGCACCCCAGTTAGTAGGGAAAGCAACCAGTGAGCAGAGGGTAACTGCTCCCTAAGTTCCTTTGCTTTTCTGCTGCACCTGGCAGGAGGAGTGGTGTCTGGCCCCCCTGCAAGTTAGTGTGGCAGTCCTTCCTCAGAAACCTTGTATGGAGCAGTGTGCTGCCTGGATCATGGAATGGACCAATTAGGTGTGAGCTTTGAGTTGATTGACACCAGGACTCCGCCTCTCAGCACAAGTTAGTAATAGCGGAGCCCCTCTTGTAAATTACACTTCCTAAATTCTGGAACAGGCCAAAACAAACCAAAATAAACCAATCAAGTGCAAAGAAATAAACCAATCAGACTGTTGGGGGGGCACACCTTGAAAGTAAATATAAGGCCGAGTCAAAAAAAGCTTGAGATTCATTTTAGAAAAAAAGCTGATGGGAATTCAGAGCGACCTGGAGGAGCAGACAAAAAAGCAGCAGCCCCCCCTGCAAAAAAAAAAAAAGGGGGGGTCCAAAAAAACAGCGAAGAAAAAAAAATAGTTCCAAAGAAAGAAGGGAAGCCTCCAGCCGCCGCCCTCTAAAAAAAGAAACTGGGACTCGGTCCTGGCTGTGACACTGACTGGAAGGAGCACCAAAGACCCCAGGCCTGATGTCTCAAAAAGCTGTTGGTGGTATAAACCAACAACTCACAAGAGCTGTAACACTGGGCTCATAGTGGCCATTGCTGCCTAGAACTGGTGACTGGTAACTGCCAACAGTAATGCTGTCCAGATAAAGCAGCCAACCTCTTGTAAATACGTTAGCGTTCTTGTTTCCCCTGTTTGTAAATAAACCCCATATCTGTTGTTCCTGTAGCCTGAGGTCCCTTGCAATTGTGCACGCGGATGAAAACCCATAGACAGTGACCTGTATCGGACACTGTCCTCTAGTAGGCTATAGCCCCTATTGCTATAGACCTGGATTCTAATTTGTGGCCTTTTGGCCTTTAAGAGATTTTTGGGGGCTCTCTGGCCTCGGGCCCTCCTCTAACCCGTCTCAGTCAAAGCCTCCCTTGCCCCACCTGTTTCATTTCAACTACGGAAACCCACCCCAACAATCTCATGTGCACCGACGAAGGAAGAGGGAGAGAGACCCATCGTCGGCCTGTACCAGGACAACCTTGACACTCAGTGAAAGCTAGTGTCAGTTCTTCTAGTGCCAGCAGGGTAAGAATCATTCCCACTTTACAGGCAGTGAAACGAAGGCTTAAAAAGAAAGTCCACTTTACACTCAAGAGTCAACAAGGTCAAGCCAGTGGCAGCACACGAACCCCTCTAAATGCGGGGTTCAGACTCAGCATCAGGACCACGTTGTCTCTGGGGCACAGACTCTTTAAGAGCAGGAACAGATTCACCCCCTGCCCCTGCACTCTGCGCCTGTCTGAAATACTAAAATTGCAAGGTGCATCCACACAAAGGAGCAGGCAACAGCTATGATGACAAGCCAGCCCAATTTATTTTTTTAAAAAAAGCATTTTACAGCCCCTGAGAGCAAGTTCAAGGCAGCACTATGGTCTGACAGTCTCACTGGAGGTTAGAGGGGACAGCTGTGCCCACGTAAATCTGCTGACCTTCACGAACTTCCCATCAACAAGATTTTCTCATCCTCCCATTATCGCTGTCCAACAATTAATCAACAGCTGTTAAAACATAAGAAGCAGGCTTGTGATCTGGGGTAAAATTAATGATGGCCTATCTATTAAAATGCTGAGGGAGGTTTTGTTTTGCAGCCACAGTGCGAACTTGCGATTTATTCTTCCAATCAATTAGCCCTCTGACTCCCTCGCCTCCCGCCTGCCCAGAGCATCCCTCAGCATGTCTCACGCGAGCCAGTGACGCCCTGGCTGCTGCTCAGGTGTCGGCCGCAGCACAGACGGAGGCTTGAGGGAACAAGACGAGCGTGGCGCCCCGAGTCTTCGCGTCCCCTGCAGCGGCAGTTCAGAAACAGCCTTTGGATCTCAGCAGCCACCAGGCCCCGTGAGTCGGTGTCTCCAAAAGCGGCGACTAAATGCTGCATTTGATGGAGCGAAGACAAAGCCCACCGGCCAGTGTCTGAGGGGCCTCACGACTCCATGTCTGCTGAGCATCTCGCGATCGCCAGAAAATCCCGGGCAGATCCAGCCTCCGCCAGCGGATGTGCGGGGGTGGCAGTTCTGTCCGGCAGAACCAGCGTGGTTTCTGCGGCCTTGCGCCACAGCCTCCCTGGAGACAGGCGGGGGCCACATTCTGGACCTGCATGGACAGCCCTAGGTCAGTCGTGGAGCGTTTCTCTCGGTGTCTTGTGCGTTTGAAGTCATGGCATGTGACGGCCACAGGGGCGAAGTGAGCCCTGGAGCTGGCCACTTAGGAATTCGGGACTTTGCACGCATGGAGCAGACGGGCTGGCCCCCATTTCTCCACATGCCCCGCTCTCGCCTGTTCACCGCGTCAGTCATTGGGTGGCAAGGTTCCAGCCCAACCACTCACATGCACACTGTGGCACCCACCCAGACGCTCACCCCATGGGCCGAAGGCAGCGGCTACTGTCCTGAGGGCCTCTGCGGCCTTGTCAGGCGGCTGCCCCTGCAGTCTGTGCGTTATGGTAAGAAGAGGAAGGGAGCACTGGGATACTGCTGCAAACAGAAACAGCCTTTGCCAAGTTTGCAGCAAAACTTGCAGATTTCTTACAGATTTTAATGACATGATGTGCTGGAGAGTTCCTTTATCTGTCTGAAAGCTCAGGTTCTCCTATACTTTAGAGGAAGAGGGCTGGCCAGAGTAGTGTTTCTCTTCCACGAGGAAGCAATATTGCCCCATAAAGTGCATCCGACACATTCGTAATGATGGTGTGCCACTTCAAACAAATTACAAACTAATGCTAGCTTTCCTACCAATGGCACACCAAATAATTCCCCCGCAGGCCAATTTGCATACAGAATGTAACATTATAGCCAAGTTACAATTAGCACTTTATTATACAACCCCATGATTGTAATATACTGCAAAGTACTTACACTTGCTACAGAGATTTTCATTTATGAAAAACTACACCGTTCGAGCTGCCATTACAACAAAAGAACCTGCGTTCAATCATTAACCAACTCAAAGACCAAGTCGTTGTTTATACTTGCAAGTCAGAAAACCCGACCCCCTTTCAGTACGGCGAGAGAAAGAAGATGCATGGCTTAGCCATTCTGGACTTAAAGTATAAACATGGCGCTACGTGGCGCCACCCTGTACATTCCCGTCAACGTAAATAAAGTCTCACACCAAGAAAGCGAGGATGGAGAAGTGAATTTGAGTAATTCAATCCAAAAGCCAAGTCAAGACTACCAGTTGCCTTTGGGGGTGCAGGATTCAGTAACTAGTGGCCATGACGGGTGTCGTCCCAGAATTTACACAACGACAAGATGAGACCAGCACATCACGCCCCTCACGCTTGAAAGTCAGGCCACTGTGTGCACACGTCTGGGCAGATTTTTCTCCCTCTTCCAGAATTCCAACTCTCCACTTGCTAGAATCTGTTTTCCATTTTATTTGATGGAAAACTGGCTTTTAGCAGCAACTTGCAAATTCTTCCTTCCACCTTCTAATCAAGAGGAATAGATTTCTCAAACGTTCTAATCGTCTACTCCTTACTAAAGAGTGCTTATGGATTTTATAAACAGCCATTTGTTGCCTGAAATTGTAATTATGCCCTTCAAATTAACTTTAGGTTAATGATTGAAGTTTCACCTAAATATAAAAAACACTGGAGTTGAGCATGTTTACGTGGGTAGTTTACATGGGTAGAATGCAGCGAGAGCAGCTTGGTAAGTGACGACACCCCAAACACGGAGGAAAGACGGCCACATAAGCCACACACATCCGTCGAGGGCACAGCGTCCACCCGCGTGTCATCTGAGTCTTACAGACGGCGTTGCACATGCAACCCAAACTCCACTTAACAGTGATCAGCCTTGAAGCGTCTATTAACTATCAAAGTTCCCTTCTCCTGTTTCCTCGCCTTTTTGTGCACCCAGAATGCTCTAGTCCCTCAGCCTTTTTCACTCTTCCTGCGTAGTCCCCCGTCTCAAATATTACTCGGCAAGGTGCACGAGCAGGGTGGGTGGGACCCTGCACGAGTACTCGGTCCCGAGACCAGCATGAGGACGTGTAGCAGCCAGGAGTGGGCAGGGCACGGGCACTGTCCCAGCCACACACTCTGGGTGAACACACCACGACAAAGTCACACAGATTCAGCATCTCTGAAGAAGGGTCAGCGCCAGCTTTAGGGGAGCTCCCGGCTTTCCTGCGGGGCTGGGTCATGACCCTGGATGTGCCTCGGGTTCTCTGGCGCTGGCTTGGCAGGAACCCACCTAGACACCCTCTCACAGCTATGGAGCATCACAGACGGGGGCAACACTTTGGAGTGCAGAGTCCAAGGGACGGGACGGCTGACCCACCCAGCGGGAGCTGGCGCCACGCCAGGCTCTCGAGGTAAGCAAGGAGCACTGCACTCCCTCCCGACGCCCTCCGTGGCACTGCACAGGATGCGTTCGCAGCCAGGCACGCCGGTTCATCACCAGTTCATCCCACACGCTCGTCCGTCGTCCCCAGGCCCCGAGCGAACAGGTCAGCGCTGTGAATGAAAACTGACCATTTCCCACGCTGTGAATGTACGTGCAGAGCTCTACTTGCACTCCTGCGTGGCTCCCCACCCCAGCTATTTTCTTTGACGTAACTAGAAAAGTAGGTGGGGGGGCTCCCCTAAGTCCCACCGGGCGCGATCAGAGAGCAGAGACTTGGCTGTCATCTGAGCGTCAAGCCTTCAGGAAACCGCGGGGCAAGTGCGCGATTTCGGACGCACCGCCCTGTCTGCTGTCTCTACCCCACACGGGGACTCAGCCGGTATCTGTCTTTCTCATGACTCAATCACCCCCTCCAGTTCCAGCCATGTCAAAAAAAGACAAAATTAAACCAAAACCACCCAGAAATCTGACAGCGCCGAGGCCACCAGCAGGGGCACAGGGGCCTGAGGGACTGCAGGTGCTTTGCAGTGGGTGTGCGGGTGGGGGCTGCAGGCTGCTCAAGAGGCGTGGGCCTGGAACTGTGCAGCAGAGTGTAAGGGCCAGCACGAGCGCAACAGAAGGCTACAGGTAGACGCGCTGCCCACCCCGACACTGTCCAGGCAAAAGCGGCCCGTCGGTCGGACTACAGAGCAGAGCTCAGAGCGGCCACCCCCGGCCGGGACATCGAGACGCGACTCGCCATCCCACACACTGGTCGCCAGGTCCCAGGTCGCCCAGCTCGGCCGCCTTCCCTGGCTCTGACAGCCGAAAATCTGGGCGGCGGCAGGTGTCACGGCTGTCGAGTCCGGCATGACCAAGCTCAAATTTATCTTACGCACGTCCAGGCAGTATCGGCTGCCGTGTCCTTCATCAGCGGCTCCTCAGCCCGGCAGACCTCCAGGCGCGACGGGGCCTCGGGACGCCTCGCCGAGCCCCAGCTCTGCACCACCAAGCGTCAGCCAAGGTTGGAAACGTAACCGCGAGAGTACAGCACCTTGAGGCAGGGGAGGGGCACATGTTGGATTGTCACTTGTTTTCATTTCAAGCTTGAAATGGACTTTAGTTGGGGAAAATGGAGAGAAGTTATAGGGAAGTAGAACACCGTAGACAATTTGTAGAGGACAGGAGGTCGCGGAATCTCCAGCAAGAGGTGACCGCGGCGTCATGTAGTGGGCCTGGCAGCATCTAGAACCTTCTGGAGTCTCACCGGCAGAACTCCCGTCTAAGCTGCCAGACTGGCGAGGAATGAGGTCGTCACCCTTCTCTGGAGAACACCTCTGCTGAGCACACGTGAGAATGCACAGGGCCAGGGGGGCCATTCTCTCGGGCAAGCCCAGGTCAGCACCTATAGCAAGTCTGCAACCCTGACCTCCCCCCGCCCCCCCAGCAAGCGCCTCGATGTGGTTGCTCGTCTCTGGATTTAACCTAAGTGCGGAGCTGACACTGCTCTTACAGCGACTGTTATGGTGGTGCCCCATTTTATTCATCGGAGTTCTCTTTGCGTCCCAGCTCCAACCTCCTCCAGCGACCACTTCACGCTCATGGTGATGACAGAGCCACCATGCCATCCACTTGGAGATGCCGGGGAGGCCGCTAGCACTGCTGCTGGACTAGTCAGACAGGACGCTCCCTCCGCCCGCCCCCAGGACCCTCGCGTGACCCAGCCTGCACCCCTCCAGCTGCCGCAGGCGCCTCATGCTCCGGGCTGCTTCGCCGAGACTAAAGCGCGTCCTCCCCGACTCCAGAATCTCAGACTATGCTCTCCGAGCAGAGACGCCTCTGGAAACAGAGCACTGGGACATTTCTACACTTCCTTGTCCAGTCCTTATTTATCCTTTCAACTAACACTTACGGGAGGCCGCTCCCAGTTAGCCAGAACTAACTTCAGAATAGCTCGTGGGCTGCTGCAGCTGTCTCAACCCGACCGCCAAACCCACCTCTGCCCAAGCTACTGTCAGCCATTCCCGCTGGCAGACTAGACCAGCTGGGGTGGGGGTTCACTCATGGCCAAGGCCGTGAATCTGGGCCCAAGAAAGATGGCGCAAAACCCACCAGCACAGCAGCACCGACCACCCCAAATATTGTCAGCGGCAGATTAAGGCAAGATTTGGGGCGAGCAAAGTTAGAACCCTGTTATCCTTGACATGTTTGAGCACATCTCTGAAGAGTCAGCTCACAGTGGAACCAGAGGGAGAAACAGGGAGGAGAAAGCCAGGCTCGGCATGTGGAAGCTGGACTTGCTCATCAGTTCTGTTCCAGACCTGAGGACACCCACCAAGGAAGTCAGCTAACAAGCAGCAGATGTCACGCGCTGACCCGCCTGGAGCTCCTTCAAGCGTGGAATATTTGAAGTCTCTGCAGAGACCAAAGTGCAAGGAGAATGGTGTAAAGTCGCGACAGCTCAATGGCAGTGCAGACACGACACACACCGCGCTGGGGACTGGGGTGCTGTCGACCCAACACACACAGACCCACAGCACCGTTTTCCAGAATGAACAGGAACCATCGAGCAGAATAGGGGTCTAAGTGGTCTTAGGGTGACACATTTACCCACGTACACACAACCCAACGCGGTCACCGTTCAGCTTAGAGCCTTGTAGAATCTGTTGTAGACTATACTTCCCATCCAGTGCTTCTCTAGGACTGGGGATCAGAGAGCAAACTGAACACGCCTTGTTCTTGTTCTCCTCCATCCCCTCAGCACAGTCCTCGCTCACTCCGAATACATTTGTTTTCCTTTCTCAACAGGGCTACAGGACGAGAGCTCGACAAAAGATACCCTTCCCAATGGTGACTGCCAGAACTATGGAAATGACTCACCAGCTTTGCTGCTCAAATGAGTTATCCCCACGTGCTGGAATTATAGATGGTCTTCCAGTCACGGGATTGTAAATCTCATGGAAAAATTTATAGCAGTGATGCGTGTAAACTGTGAATGATCTATAAAATGGCGACTTAGAAGTCACATGCTGCTGCTTTTTCTCCAGATAGCTATACATTGCTGTTCACCCGAAGTTGTGAATCTTGAGCTAATGCATGAAACTACAATAAAAATTTACTCCAAGTAGTATCTAGCGTCTTCATTCCTCTCAAACACAACACCCCATCCTGGATGGTTGCTGTCAGGAAAGATTCTAGAACTAGGAAAAAATTGAATATTCTCTTTCTGCTGTTTCATATTTACCGAAGGCTCCCAGAACACAAATCTACACATTTTAAATGCACCTACTCCAATAAAAAGTCCCTTAGCATAAACAGATTTTTTTGAAACATCAATTGTTTTAAGTAAAAACGCTGCTGAGTAGATGGACACAAATTACATGTGCATAAATACCTACACACGTGCATTTAGCTACATGTAGTTTCACATATCCATATATCCACATACTATATGTACATACTATACATTCATACAAAGTTCAATTAAACTGGAATCTTCCACTAGATTATGTAACTGGGGAATTATAATAACTTCATAGCAAGAATTGACAGCTTAGAACTCCAATGGTGAGGAGCAAAATGAAATTGTAAACAAACTTCTCACAAATGGCGAGGACTTCAAGGATGGGGAAACCTACAAGATGACCCACAAGAGTGGAAATCCCACCCCAGTTCTCAATTTATGTTGCATCGTGGACAATTCTGAAGTGCCCGCCTGCTCTGTGCACATTTGGTGTAAGCTCTGTCCGCTGTGTGGAATGAGATGATTGCTCTTCCATGACTGATCTCTCCATTTGCTTGGTTCAAAATACATTACTCAGTTCTGCCAACAAAACTATTCTTCCAGCAACAGATGCTGTGTCATAACGAGACTTCTTTGTCGTGGTATAAATAACAAAGGTGTTAGCTGGAATTAGAGGGAGACATTTCCTGTTTATATAGATCTCTCTTCAGTCATTACGGAGTCAGGGTAAAAATCCACTATAAATAAATTTTACATAAACAACATGTTTAAGGAACACTGAAAAGTTTGACTGAGAAAGAAAATGTATCTTCAAACTAATGACTGTTTCGCTCCCCCCATGCAGAGTTTACATGACATTTATACATACACAGACCCTGAGCTATCCATTCATCACTCGCTTTGAACGGAGTCCCCATCTGAAGCACACACATGTGCTTCTGGTGTGAATTTTATAAACACAAAGATGCTGCCGTAATGTTCTCCCCAGTGTTTGGGAATCATTTCTTGCTGCCAAAACCTTCCCCTGGGAAGAAATCTGCAACGGTGGGAGCTGGCCCTGCTCCCCCCACAGCCACGGCCGCTGCTCAGCCTACGCACACATGGCAGCGGGTCCAAGCGACCATCAGTGCCCACCCGCTCTGCAGTGGCCGGTCTGTCCAGCACCAGCTTTCTGACACTTCTAGACGGTTCCTGGAAAGCTCAGTTGCCAAAGGCTGTGGGACCAGCAACTGTAGGTGATGCTCCCTGTCGATCTGAGTTCTGCAGAGGTTCTAGAAACAGTGCAGAAAACAATGCGACCTGTCCGTTGCAGATGCCCTTTCCAAGTTGATTTCCCCAGCTGCTCGGTGTGTGGGGGACACAGATGCAGAGAAAGCCAGTCCCTACAGACGGTGCATTCACGTCCTGGCTCCAACGCACACGTGTGGCCTGGAGGAGGTTCCTTACTTGCCAGCTTAACTTCCCTTGTGAAAATCTGGGTGACAGCTCATCCAGGGTTATGCAAGCAGCTGAGGCAGCAAGCTCGTTAAGACCCTCCAGTGCGCTGAGCACAGGGCAAAACAAAACGAGTCTTCACTGATTCTAGTGTACTTTCCTGCATGCACCATAAATTTGCCAGAAAAGATATGAGGATAATGTTATAATCCTATTATATAGGTAAGATCTAAGGCACAAGAGGGTTAGCAAATTGTCAACCCAACCAACACGACCACAATTGAATACAGTTCTCACAGCCCTTTAAAAAAAAAAAAAAGATTTGTGCATATAAGAACTGGGGTACAAGCCAGAGGAGTGGGGCCCGAGAAGATTTGCCAGAGAGTGGGAAGCAGAACAGGCAGATCGATGGAGGTACACTGCTGAGGGGAGCAGCGGGAGACAGGAGAGGTCTGCTGCGCCCTGTGGGTCCCTCCCTGGCTGGGGCTCGAACTTGTGCGGCAGTGACTGCAGATGCTTCACAGTGAGGTGCTTAGCCCCTTGCGCCACCAGGGAGGCCCCTCATGGCCCTTCTGGACTGAAACTTAGAAGAACTAGCCCCAAGTTACCAATATTCATCATGCCACTGTTAGCTCTCAGGTGCTTTACCTCCATCCAGGTGGATCTGGGGAGGCTGGCAAAAGCAAACGGAAGGGTTTAACAAAGGGAAGTGTCATCTGCCAGGGCTAAGTCACAGCAGCGCAGAGATTGACCAGTCTGTGGGTCAGACACATCAAGATTGAAAATCCATGATCCCAGCTCCAGAAAATGCCTTTCAACGTCCTCAGACACCCTGACCCGCAGCCCGGGCTCCTGGCTATGAAGTTCTGAGGAGCCACTCAATGACCGAGAGAAGTGAGGACACGTTCCTAAGAACCCCCGTTAACACGTCCACTGTGGGAACACTGCAACCGCTCCCACGCCTCAGCCTCTGCACCCGCCTGCTGAGGGGCACGCACCCCAGCAGAACAGAGAAACTGACGCCACGCCTGGAACGCAGCCCTGGGCTGCAAGGAACGCGCACCACAGGGGCCACCTACCCCGGCAGGCGCGCGTCAGAGCTGGCCCCACCGGAGACTCGCACGTCACACTGGAGACAACTAAAGCAGCTCAGTTACACTCCTAGCAGACCAAGGTGAGCAAGGCCGTGAAGGACGACTTGGCACGTGCGGATGAGAGCTTGCATTTTTCTCTCTCCACAACTGTTTAAAAAACTAAGATTTGCTCATGCAGAGAACTGGGGTGCAGGCCAGAGCGGTGGGGGTGAGAGGATGCACCAGAGACAGAGTGGGGAGCAGAGCAGGCGGATCCACTGAAATCCACTGGTGCGGGGAGCAGCGGGAGACAGGAGAGGCCTGCTGCACCACTCACTGTCTGTTTAAACCAGCGAGTGAGGGCGGGAGGTGAGGTCCGACATCCCACATGGAGGGGGTGCCGGCGGTGAGTTCTCTGCGGGGAAGTGGACACCCAGCTGCTGGGCACGGAGGGGCAGCTCAAGACCAAGCGGCCCCGCCCCGGTGCTCTGCACCCGAGGTCAGTGTGCAGTCCTGGTTCCAGCAGGCCACTGCACCGCTCCCCCACTTCTGGGCAGCCCTTCGGGGAACCTGGCTTTCAGACCTCACCTTGAGACATAAAACCTGCATCGCACTGAGTTCCACACCAGGTCAGGCCCAGAAGCTGGCTACCAACTCTGCGGCCCGCACACACTGTGAAGCCGTCTGAACGCTGTGGGCATTATCACCTCTCAAGAACACTGAAGAGCTTTCCATCGTCACTCACCTCACCTGCCCCGCTCGACGAGGTGCACGAAAGACACCACAGAAACACGAGCTGCAGGCACACATTTAACCGTCAAGCGCAGTGTGTCTTACGATCCAAACACTGACTCCATGGCTCAGTTTAACAGAAAAGAACCCACGTGCAAACAAGTACGCCAAATGCCCCATCCACACGTACCACAGCCCCGGCTGCCTTTCCGCCCGTCTGCAGACCCAGCAAGGAGGAGCCACGTGGGCTTCACGTGCCCCTGGCACAAGGCAGCGCGGCCCTCGTGCGTCACGGGCTGTGGACCCGGCATTCATGTTCTCCCAAGTGGAAGCTGCACCCCCAGCGCGATGGCAGGAAGAGGCAGGGGCTTTAGAAAGGGATCAGCGCCTCCCTGGGGTGCAGCGGGTTGGGCGCCGCACAGTGAAGCATCCGCAGCCACTGCAGCGCAAGTTCAATCCCCGGCCAGGGAGGGACCCACAGGGCGCAGCAGACCTCTCTTGTCTCACCGCTGCTCCCCTCAGCAGTGGGTTTCAGTCCATCTGCCTGTTCTGCTCCTCACTCTGTCTCTGTCAAATCCACTCACCTCCTGCAACTCTGGCCTAGACCCCAGCTCTTGTGTGCATAATAAAAATCTGAAACTCAAAAAAAAAAAAAAAAAAAAAAGGGCTGAGCGTCTATGAGCTCGTAAGGGGCAGGGTCCTTGTGGAACCAGCGCCCAACTGAGAGGCTGGAGAACTTGCTGGCTTCTCCTCCCAACGTGAAGACACAGCACAGGGTCAGCGGTGCACCAGGGAGAAGGTCCAGCCCAGACCCGGCAGCCACCTCGGTCCCAGGCTCCGGCCGCAAGAACCACGTGAGACAAATGCGTGTCGTGGTCCCAAGGCTGGCGTTTTTAACAGCAGCCAGAGCTAAGCTGCCAGGCGCCAGTAATATGAGACAAGTCAACACTTTGTGGAGAGCTTTGCAACGCTTACTCATCCAACTGCTAACTGAGCACGTGCTCGTTTCCAGGTGCAGTTCTGAGCTCTGCTACCGCAGCCAACAGGCAGCCCTTGAGCTCAGGGAGCTGGTGTCCAGCGGGACAGCAGGCTGAGGAGTCTCATTCCTGCACAGGAAGTAAGATATCGCTCATATTTCCGAGAGATGGTAAGGGGCGATCGCACAGGCTGAAGGGGCCATTGTTCAAGTTCTCCCACAGCGTTTACGGGAACGTCCACCAGGCGTCCGAGGAGAACGGGCCCCGGCGTCTGCACGGCCCCGGCTGACTGGGTGGGAGGAGATCTGTGATGTGCGTCCTCAGGGACGGCCAAGGCAGGGGGACCCAGTGCACCTCAGAATCAACGGAGGGATTTAAACCATTCTCGGTAAAACTGGGGGGACTCCCCAAGCCGGCTGCAAGCCCAGACAGTGAAGTACGCGTTCGAGGGAGGCCTGGCGGTCAGCACCGTGCCAGCCTCCGCAGCGCCCGGAGGGGCTCACGTCTCACCGCCACGGGGCCCGGGCGCGCCTGCCGGCCCTGCGCACGCTCTGGCGCCCCCTGGGCTTCCGCCTGCTCGTCTCCACTGCCGCTCACACAACCAAGACGCTCGGATCTGCAGGTCTCCCCCACATGCTTGGTCTTTTCGAGAAGGCCCTGAGCAGCTGAGAGCAGGCCCACCAGGTCCGAACTGGCTCCCCCAGCGATGGGAAAGGAAGTCCATGCGCACAGCGCCTGCCCATCTCCGCTCCACTCTGGCCCTGCGATGGCGCCCGCCCTGCCACCAGGCCGAGTCCCCCCCCGCACCGTGTCTCGGAGCCGACCTGCCACACGACTGCTCCAGCGCCTCGCACCTCGGTCTCCTCCTCTCTTTAGTGGGAATTATGGGCCTCCCTGGTGGCGCAGGGGTTAGTCTTAGTGCTGTGAAGCATCCACAGCCACTGTGACCTGAGTTTGAAACTGACCAGGGAGGACCCACTTGGTGCAGCAGGCCTCTCCTGCCTCCCCGCTTCTCCCCTCGGCAGTGTGCTTCAGTCCATCTGCCTGTTCTGCTCCCCGCTCTGTCTCTGGTGAGTCCTCTCACCCCCCTCACACCTCTGGCCTGCACTCCAGCTCTGTGCATAAATCCTTAAAAAAATGGAAATCAAGACCACCTACCCTAAAGGTTACACTAGTAATTATCAGCTGAGCGAACTCGCACATGGTGTGTCTGAAGAGCAGACACCGAACAGAATCCGGCATGGTAGGGCAGATCCAGGCGAAGCCACTGGTGCCGTCAAAGAAACCTATGGCGCAATGTACTGTCAGGGTGATGTGTAGCACCTCCATGGGCAAAAGGCCGCTCTTCACCAGTCACTTCCCACCCCTCTCCCCCTTATCTCGTCACTCGAGTCCGTTAGCTCCATCCCTTTGGGGGAGACCGTGGGTAGCAGGGGGCATGAGTTGTGTACCTTCTGAACCAAGGCTTACCTAAAAATGAATCTAGTAGGAGGAAAAAATGACTGCTGCCTGGTTCCCATCACAAGACATTCTGATTTAAGTATAGTTGAAGTATGGGTGTGGCGAGGGATTTTGGGAATGATCAAGTGACCCTGCATTGCAGCGAACTTTCAGAGCCCTGTGCTAGGCTAACAGTTTTCAGTAAACTTTTGTTTAAACTTCAGAGGGATATAATGAGCACTGACATAGAAGTGAACGTTTGTAGGGACTGTCAAATTCTAAGCTTATTCCAGGTTCTGAAAAAACTACTAATTCATGTCTAAGTCAACCAGCCCTGCTCTGCTCCCTCTAACTAAACGAAATTAATAAATATGCAATGTTTCCTTATAGGTTTCCTGTCCGTGTTAAGGATCGGGGACAGAAGATACAATAATTGAGAAGTAAAATACAATGACTGACTTCCTAGAAATGTCCATACTCAGATACTTTCTCATCATTGTGACCCTGCATTAAACTCAGTAAGTCAAATCTGGCAAAGCAGAAAACATAAGGCACTGGACGACACAAGAGCCTGACAACGTATGAATGGATAAAGAAACGGTAAACATACACAAGGGAATACTACTCAGCCATAAAGAAGATGAAGTCTTGCCTTTTCCAACCATGTGGGTGGACTGTCAGCGATGTTAAGTCACAAGGAGAAAAACTACTGTGTGATCGTGCTCCTTTGTGGAATATAAAGAACATAAAGTAGACGATCCCACAATCCTGACGGCAGAACGCTGGTTACCAGAGGGGACCGAGAGGCGAGGAGGTGGGTGGCGGGGCCAGTTCTTGGCGGAGAGCGGCTAGACATTCAGCTGCGGGTGTGGGATGGTAGTTACCGAGGCGAGAAATGTTTGTGACATCAAAGTTTCAGGCAAACTACTGTTAGCTCAATAAAAGGTATCTGGGAAAGAAAACCAGTGAAAAGGCTCCGCACGGCCACACAGCACAAACAATGACCAGCACGTGGAGAGATTAATTCACCGAGTCCAATGAAACCCTGGAAGAGCAAAATTCCTAAGAAAAACTGACATACTGACGCCCACGGTGTGCTCGTGACAACGTCATCTGGTGCATTCACAGCCTACCGAGAGGCACCCAGGAGCACCAGCATCACTCGCGCACACGCTGCGTGGAGATTTGCCTCCCCGCACCGCCTGTGCCGACAGGCTCGGCAAGGCCCGCTACGTTCTTTTCTAGCGACTTCAGGGTTGTCATAGCACGTGACGCCAGACACCGCAGCCCCGAGCACGCAGAGCGAGCACGCGGCGGCCTCCCAGGGCAGGGAACAGTTTCGCGTTTCCACACCTCGGGTGCCTGTTTGGGGGGTCATCTCAGAGGTTTCACGCACAGACTTTATTCGACACGAAGCGCCTTACCCTGACAGCACCGGGTTTTCAAAAACACTCGGAAGGAACAAGCGATCTGCACACGTCGCAGACCACCTGCCGCCGTCACCCTCAGGCAGCGGCGCCCGCGAATGGCTGCACCTGCAGAGCACGTGCAGTCCCCGAGGCGGGTCGCCAGCACTCTCCCCTAACGCAGATGATGCACCTGACACGGGAGCACGCAGGAGTCTGACACAGGGCTCGGCCGTCGCGCTGAGGGCCCGCCCCTGCCAGCACCCACCTGAGGCGAAGACTGCTGGCCGCCTGCCCCCGGGCTCTCCTCTACCGCACCTACACCCAACGTGCGCCCTGCACACCCATCACATCCGCCACCCCAGAACTGTAGCCTCTAGACTAGTATTTTTCATGTGCTGCCTGTACACCAGGGAGACGCCAACGAACAGACTAATGTAGGCACTTTGGGGGACCTTACGAATCACAAAAGTGCATGAAAAAGGTACAGAGGGGTCTCCCTGGCTGCTCAAGAGGCTGAACACACTATGAAGCTATCTGCAGGCACTGCAGCACGAGTTTGATCCCTGCTGCCGGCCGGGGAGGGGACCCACATGGCACGGCAGACCTCTCCTGCCTCCCTGCTGCTCCCCTCAGTGGTGTGTTTCAGTAGCTCAGCCTGTTCTGCTCCTGCTCTGTCTCTGAATGCTCCGCCCTCCCCATGCCTCTGGTCTGTATCCCAGTTCTTGTATGCATAGGTAAATCTTTTTTAAGATTTTATTTATGCATACAAGAGCTGAGGTACAGGTGGGGAGGATTCAGAGACAGAGCGGGGAGCAGAACAGGCAGATCGACCGAAACACACTGCTGAGGGGAGCAGCAGGTGAGGCAGGAGAGGTCTGCTGCGCCCTGTGGGTCCCTCCCCGGCCGGGGATCGAACTTGTACTGCAGGGGCTGCGGAAGCCCCACAGTGCGGCACTTAACCCCTGGTGCCACCACGGAGGCCCTAGGTAAATCTTTAAAAAAAAAAAATAGAGATACAGTATTCTTCACAAAAGCTGAGGCATGGAAACAACCTAGAGGCCCATCAGCAGAAAACAGGATAAAGACGTCGTGGGACACAGGCCCACTGCAGCAGCGGTCAACTACAGAGACGAGACGGTGCCTGGGGCCACCAGCTTGGGGTGAGCTGCTGTCTGAGGTTAGGTGAAAAGTCATCAAATGGTATTTCCCTTACCTGGAGGAAAATAAAGCAAAACAACAAACTACCCTTAGATTTTAGGAAAAACAAAGTAGTGAACTGGACAGAAGGTGAGAGGGAAGGGTAAAGCAGGGTGTTAATTCCATGGCGGGACGGGCACGAGACCTGACGAGGCTCACACACACACACAGGGGTCAAGATGCACAGCTGACACTTGTAGCTCAGTAAACTGTAAAAGACGCAGATCAACTATGAAGTGATTGCACCTTTAGTTCATCCTCTTGGATGGCTGCAAGGTAAGCCGAGCCTTGGTTTCCCGGGAATCACACTGAAGAAAAAGGCACCCCTTGTGCCAGAGAAACAATAGGGGCCCTGATCAAGCCGAACCTGAACCCTCCCAGTGCCCCGGACTTGGGGCGTGCAGCAACACACGCTCGTGGTCCGTAAAGCAGCAGCCCCGCACGCCTGGTGAGGGTGCGAAGCACTTAGCTCCACCTGCCCTTATTAAATTCAATTTCTCCCAGCAGAGCCAGAGCAGCCATTCCAGCCTTGAAAATCGTGCTCGTCAAGGTAAGTTAGCCTTGTTTACCACACCTGCGTCGGCATCGAGCGGCCCAGGCCGCCTTCCTCCAGCCCCGCCACGGGCCAGATTCAGAGCCATGTGAGGCTCACGCAAATACCCCTCGGTGAGAGGAACAGACCCCAGTTCAGGAAGAGGCCGCCCCTGCAGAAGGGGCTGTGTCCTGCCAAGCGGGCCACCAGGATGCTGCGCTGGGGACGCGGGCCCGGCAGGCCACATCCACGTCTGCGGCCCCAACCTTCTCTTGGCCAACAGCGCGGAGATGCGGCTTGGGTCACGATCTGTAAAAGGAAAGTCCAGTGCCCACACGGCCACGCCTCAAACTGGAGCGCACAGCTCTACGGAGCCCTGAAGCAGCCCAGAGGCTTGGCTCTGCCGTCCTCCCCTCTCCTCCACATCTCAGGCTGTGGTGCCCTTCTCGCCGCTCCCTGGGGACGCAGACACGCCTCGCAACGGCACCTCACCCTTCAAACCTCTCGTGTCCCGGAACCAAGAGCTCCCACACTCCCTGCGGGCCAAGGCCCGTCTGCCTCGGGGACGCGAGCCCCGCCTGTGTGCGTGCCGCCTCAGCACCCCGACCGATGGCCGCTCCCAGCCAACCACGGTGAATGTGGAATTGGGAGGGAAACGTCTCCAACGAGGCCGAGTGCCTGGAGCTGCTTCCGAACACGGCAGAGGAAAGCAGCTCGTTGTCGTGAATGGGTGGCCACTGAGGGCTACCTGAGGCGACCCTCAAAGTCTGGGAATCCCTTGGACTCAGGTTCCCTGGGTTGACTGCACCCCGGTGTGCAGACAAGGACGTTTCTTCCCTCAGCCCGGCTGTGCAGAGCTGCCCTCACTCCTCCGGGAAGGTCCCCGGTGGAGGGAGGAACCCAGGAACTCTGACCTCGCAGGCACACCTGCCTGCAGGACCCCAGGCCTGAGCCAGGCCCTTCCCCTGGACAGCCCCAGTCAGGACCCTCCAGGCCGGCCACAACTCTGCTGCGGCCCCTACACTACTGGTGTGCGACAGCCCGGGAGGGCCTCCTCGTGCCTGGGGGCTGGCTCTGTTCCTGCGGGCCCGGCCTTCCACGCTGAGTTGCAAAGGACAGTCCAGTTCAGCCTGTGATCCAGCGTCCAGGCAGCACTGGCCCTTCCCCCACAGCTCAGTCACCCCCTCTTGGGGGTCTTATGTCCCCCAATTGTGGGCTGTGTCCCCCCCAAAAAAATTGTCTTCACCCCAAGTACCTCAGAATGGGATTCCATTTGGGGCAGGGCCTTGAAAGAGGTGTGGCAGGCTGGCGGGACGCGGCTGCAGAATTGGGGGATGTGAGAACTGCAGACTCACGTCTGCACGCCCCGCTGGCTCACGTTCACCCCTCTCTGCAGCGCCAAGACCTAGAATCAGGTTCTTGTTTGGACGTCCTAGCAAATCTGACCAGACACAAGTGCCACGAGGTCAGGCTGGGGTGGGGCCATCCTGTTCCAGCACCTTGGACAGCGCTGAATGGACAACTGACCACACAGGCAGCGGAGGTGGATTTCTCAGCCTAGACTCACAGGATCAGTCATCTGAGTCCCAGGTGCTACCTTGGACATTTTGTGCAATTATATTTTCAGTGTTAAAAAAATGCCAAGGCAACTGAGTAGTCATCTTACTGTTCTGCTTTACATACATCTAATTGTCATAGGTGGTACTAGAATATGTAGATCACGACTTTCAATCCTGAGTATTGCTCTCCTTTATTGCCCCATCAAGGCTTTGTGAGCAGGAGGACAAGCTGGAGACTGCTGAAGCCTGAGCGTGATAACCTGCACTTTGTCACAAGTCTGCAGACAGTGGCACACAAGCTCAAAGCCCATCTCTGGCTCTTGGCCTCTGACCGTGCAGGTTTTGTCCTCAATCTCACTGGTTTCCAGTCCTCACTGTCCTGACACAGCTTTGTGCCCACCAGCTCGCAGCCCACTGTCTCTCGAGTGCCGCAATGCTTTTCTTGGGTTAACTCTTCAAAGCCCTGCTCCACCGTCCCCTTGGAAGCCCCTGTGCCCCTTCCATTCCGCAGGAGATTGAGTCTCTGAACTCTCCCCACTTCCTAGATTCTTGTTCACGCTCTGTGGTGCACGCTACATGCATACATGTTTGGACAGCTGTACTGTCTTGCTTCTTAAGCTAACAAAACAGATGAGAGATCAGAGCTTCTCAGAGT
Source organism: Galemys pyrenaicus (assembly GCA_019455555.1). Classification (NCBI taxonomy): domain Eukaryota; kingdom Metazoa; phylum Chordata; class Mammalia; order Eulipotyphla; family Talpidae; genus Galemys; species Galemys pyrenaicus. The sequence goes on from JAGFMF010011662.1 coordinate 7,603,204, forward strand.
TCTGTCTCTACCACTGTGCCTTGCATTGGGACTCACCCATCAGCTGCTGAAAACTGATTGGCCAACTTCTTTCCAGTTCTACTCAAATGTCTGAGACACTCTGCCTGATGTAGAATGGCTGGTAATCACTCCTCTCTAGGCTGCAGGGCTGACATGTATTATCAATCATTTCAACATTGTTATTGATAATATTGTTATTGCTAATATCTGAATGGCATTACTTTCTAAATTAGAACACTTATGTCAGGTTAAAAACAAATATATTTTGAGGCTGAAATAACAAGGGTGAGAAATTAAAATATATAATCCTTGGTAGGACCATTGTAGATGACATGAAAGATGGATCCAACCTTATGAAGATAAATACTTTTCTAATACAGTGATTTGGATAATGGGCAACTGGATCAATTATGCCTATACATACACACAAACAGCTGTCCTATGTGCTTATCCAGTTTCTCAGTTACAAAATTGCAAGTTCAAGTGACTTTAGTTTATTTGTCCTTGAAACAGGACCAAATGAGTCACACGCTGCTCCTCTGAACTAGAGGTGTTCTACGGCCCCCTCCAAGCCACGTCCTGCGACTTTTCTGTTACTCGCATGTCGTCACTCAACCCGACTTATTCTTATTACTTGGAGAAGTCTAACCTTCATTGTCACAAAAAAGCAAGCGCTGGCAATTCCCCAATGATTTGTCTCCAAGTTTATTTCCCTAGATTATGTTTTGCAGAAAAGTAATGACTGTGCCTAATACTTAAATGTGTATTTTGGATTAAATTAACAGGAAAAGGCAATTGAAAGGAAGGTTGATTTTCCTGATGAAGTTAATCATAAGGAGAAAAAAATGTGACTACTCAGTTAATTTTTTGGGTCTGAATACTCCATTTCAGCAGAGACATTGACATTGGTAAGGAATAATCTTTACTGGTTTTTAACCAATTAGCCTACTATAGCTCAACCAATTAATCCCACTCATATGTACAATGCAATTTTCAGCATGCTTTGAGAGTGAGTTTGTAACAGAAAAGTTTGTCACAGCCGACAGAACCACCCAGAGACCATCAATTACATGACGTCTGATTGTTGTAAGAACAGCCAGTAAACCATGTTTTCTGATTCACGCCTGCATTGCCCATGATGCACTCCCGTGGGGTGTTAGGCGGGGTCAGAGGGAACGACCACACATGGAGGCAGAACATAGGACTATGGAGATGCTTCGCATCGACATGGCAACTTTGAGATGCTGCTCCCTACATTCTTTGAGGCCGTTTAGTCTACTGGATTTTCTGGAGTGAAAACCACCTTGAAACCAAGAAGATAAAAATCGACTCACAGAATGCTTTTTAAAGATAGCATTCAGCTGCTTCTAAAAAGTGACAAAAATGGGGAAATACAGCGTGTAGTCACCTTAAATCCTTAGTCCTAGAAGAGATTTCACTCTCAACAGCCTTCATTTTAAGATACTGTTATGTCACAGAGATGTCAGCAGCATAATGAATAAAATCTGGTGAGATACTCATTAAACACGAAAGTGTTCTTCCATTTGTACTATATTCCCAGGCCTACAAAAGGCAGCCATCCTCAAACACGGCTAGAGGGAATACAAACCGATACGAAACCACTGAATTGCAACCAAGAGGGACCAGAAATGGCCCTCGAAGTCATGGGTGCACTTGTTCAGTGTCTCTTTTGGACACTGTTCAGTAATTTCTGCACAAATTCAGAACATGCAGGTCTAGTGACAGGGAGTCTGGTAAAGCCACACGAATTCAGATTATAAAGGGGGACCTTCCCCTCTTACAAAGGACCAAGGGTAAATCTTTCTGTCTAAAACAAAAATGGACAAAATGTATGCTATTAGCTGTATGGAGTCATCAAGCCAGAAAGAATGAGGACTCATGAAAGACATAAAACTCGACTGGCACACACGGGCTAAGAAGCTGCATGAGTTGGGGGAGAACTAGTAAGTGGGACCGTCACGGGCCAGGGAAAGGCGGACTAAGACAGCGCCTTTCCCACCAGTGGGAATGGTCACTCCCAAGATCTAGAGGCATTCAGGGAAACAGAAAGCTGGCATAATAATGGAGTAATTAATTCTTAGTTGAACACTGCTTTGAACATGCATAATAAATCTTTAAACCATTATTTCTAGTTGAACTAAAATTCAGTGTCTAGCATCCAAAAAAAGACAGCCAGAAAAGCAAACAGGAAAAATTTATCTCCCATGAGGAGATAAATCCATCAAAATGCTCCAGAACAGACATTAAGTTAGGATTTGTCCAAGAAATGTATAATTGCCGCCCTTATGTTTAAAAGTAGAGATATGGAACATTACATGGTCCAAGTTTCATGGTCCTAGTTTTAGAGGATAAAATGACAGTGACCAAGATTTACAACAATAAAACAAAAAATGTGCCAAAACACAGAATCAATTTCACAGCCGATGGTTATTGCAGAAGATTTTAAGGTCAATGCATAAGAATAAAAACCATGCAATGATGTAGATACAAGAAAGTCCAGTAACATGAAGAAAGCATCAGTGAACTATGGGAATAACTCAGTGTTGTAAGGTATGTGGGTGTGGAACCCGAGAAGACAGCGAGTGTTTGAACAATGGTTACACACTTTTCTGATTTCAACGAAAACTATGAACTTTCACATCCAAGAAACTCAACCCCAAAGAAACAGAAAATACCAGGTACATAACCAACCTCTACTTGTCTATACACACAAGAGCCGAGTTTCAGAATATACAAGGTAAAAACTGCCGGAAGTACAATGAGAAATTTCCAATTAGCGCTATTTTAGTATCCTTCTCAACAGCAGACAGAACAAGTAAACAAAATCAGGACGCAGATTTATGCACTACTGTCAACTTGATCTGACACCTGTGAAACACTACGCCATGGCAGAATGTGTGTTCTTTTCATATCCATACGGAACATTTATCAAGCTAGATCACTGTCTGAACTGTATCTCAAAGTGTTTAAACCATTTTCATAAGGATCCCTTTTCTCTGGTCACAATGGAATTCAAAATGGACATGCGGAAAATTCTAGATACTTGGAAAAATTATCAGGAACCAACAATGTTATCATAAGGCAATATGACACTGGCCTCTAGACCACTTACGACCTCAATGTGTGAGATGCCATAGACTGTACAGCAAGAAATATCTATATGAAAAAGCGGATAATCTGGAATCATCTGAAAATCTAAAAGAAAAAAATTCCTCCGCAAATAAAGCCCAAAGTAAAAAAAAAGTAAAACCCTGTAAATCAGTGAAACCGCAAGGTATCTGAGAAATGACTAAAGCCAACCACCCACTAGTCGGACTGCTTGGGACAGACTGTGGGAGACACGACGTCAAGTCTACAGGGAGAAGGGGCGGGTACCACAGCCAGTGCGTGGCTGCGGCTGGGCTGCTCTGGGGGATGTGACGGCGCGAAGTGGACCGTGGCGACGGCGCACGCGTGACAACGTGCCGGGAGCTGAAGCACACTCATGGGGAACGGCGTGGTGTGTGGACCCAGGGCCAGCGGGCCCAGCTGTCTACGGTAAGGAGCTCGGTGCTCTGGGCTGGGAGGCGACATGAAGGTGTGAGCCACGTTCCGTGATGCCGACCAGAGCTACTGCGATCAAAGTTTTCAGAAGCTCAGCGCAAACCATGACCTCCTGTGAAGGTCTGTCAACGCGTCTTTGTCAGCGCCTTGGGCAGCCAGCCACGATGCTAACGGGCACTGCAGGCCCTCGCTGACAGGCAGCAAGGAAACGATGCCCTGGGGTTTCCGTCTCCGCCACCTACCAAGTCCACCAGCACGTGAGTCAAAAATGAAGCCATTTGAAAAGCAGTCCAGATGTCAGTCACCGAACCCAAGGTCACGGCTCCCTCCACCCCAAGTGTGCGGTTCACCACTGCCTCCACCCCACTCTGCTTGAGAAACACTTCGTGCACTGGGCCCAAGCAGCTCAGGGCAGACGTCCTCCCCCCGCCCCTGCCGACAGGTGTGAAGTGATCAAGTGACGCTTGGGGTGCATGGAGGTCATCGCAGGGTTCATCAAGTGCATTCGATCCATGACGAGGGCAAGCTTCGTCTCTCGTGCCCGCTACCAGTCCAGAATTCATTCCCGTTTCCAGGTCTGTGATGAAGCAGAGACTGACACCCCAGTCCAGATGGGTGGTCTGACGACAGGACCAGCCATGCAGAGCACAGGACAGAGAAAGCACCTGCAGGGCACGCCCATGACGGCGGAGCTCCAGAATTAGGTCACTGCGATGTCAGTGTTTCGGCACAAAAAGTACAAATTAGGAGCTTAGCAATAACTGAGCTTGATTCAATTGGGAGACTACAGGATAAGACGACCACACACAGCAAGTGAAAAATAAACCCAGATCTAATTATTATTCTTTCAAATTATTTAGAGAACCATCGTAATTGGAAGCAAGAACTCCACGCTGACAGAGGGGATGGACTCCTCGGAACTGCCACCTGGGTTGCGAGGCCGCAGAGCCAAACAGAGCTTCCATTTATCATCACCCTCCCGACCGTCAGAGGCGGCAGCTCGGCACTTGAGAGGACCAAAGCCAGAGCGGCCGCGGCGCCTCCGGCCGCCGCACCGGAGCAAACAAAGCGCGGGCAGACGGTGTGCCCCGCCTCGCCACGACGTCCGCTGCTGCTCCCGAGCCAGGGCCCGTCCAGGCCCCGAGCACAGACGGACGTTTCCTGTTTCAAGTGTGTGGCTGGTGGGAAGGGGGCGGGCTGTTCTGAGTATTTTTAAATACCTGGATTATGTCTACTTCCGAATGAACTTCCTTTTCTTTCTTTACACAAATATCAGAATCAAGAAACATATTTATAGATAGGAAAGAAGAAAGGAAAAGTTTAGACTCTCCTCCTCGGGTATAAACAAAGAAAATCCTCCTCTCCGGCTCCCCAGCCCAGGGGGCCAGCACGGGGCTCGCCGTAGTTCCAAGGGCTCGAGAGAACCTCCAGTGTTTCCAGCCTCACCAAGGGCTTGCTCCGACCCGGGTGCACAGGCACCCCAGCTTCAAGGAAGGAGTTTAGAAAGCTCACTGGGTCCTCACTGCACCCTCGGGCCCCAGGGCCTGAGTCCCAGAAGCTCCAGCTGAGTCGTTTCCCCAACATGCCTGCTCCTGCCCTCCACTCCCAGGCACCCCCCAGCAGGCCGCGGCATCAGGTGAGCGAGCAGCGTCTGGTCCCCATGACGCCAGATGACACTGCGAGCGGGGACGGCAGCGACTAGCCACGTGGCCACAGCCCGGAATGCGTCCGGGAACTGGAGGAAAGGAGCTTTCATGTCAGGATGTGGGGCCTCCCCGGTGGCACAAGGGGTTCAGGTGCAGCACTGTGAAGCAGCCGCAGCAGAGTGAGTTCGATCCCCGGCAAGGGAGTGACCCGCAGGGCGCAGCAGACCTCTCCTGCCCCCCGCTGCCCCCTCAGCAGTGTGTTTCAGTGGATCCGCCTGTTCTGCTCCCCGCTGTCTCTGGTGAATCCTCTCACCGATGCACCTCTGGCCTGCACCCCAGCTCTTCTGTGCATAAACAAATCTTTTTAAAAAAAATAGGCTGAATGAGCCCCGTGACAAAGGGGTGATGGGAGACCCTTGGAGATGACCAGTGAGGAACGGGCAGGCGAGCGGTGGGCAGGCCGGGAAGGGGAGTAACCGACAAAGTGGGAGCTTGGGCAGGACACGGCTTGAGGTGCTCAGCGGCGGCTGGCCCTCACGGCCAAGACCCCGGAGCGACCCCAAGCTTTGCTTAGGGTCAGACAGAAGTCAGGCAGGACCGGGGCGGGGATGCCTCGGGAGGGGCGTCTAGAAGCCCTCGCCCAGAGCCTGAGCCGGCTCCGCGAGCACGTGACGCGGGTTCAGCGCTCGGCGGCAGCTGTGGCCGAGCAGACCCGCCCGTCGCTGCAGCCGCCGCCGAGAGCAGACGGTGGAGAACACGGTGCACCTGTGCCCTGGCAGGAGATCGTGCACGCTCAGGACCACGTGGGGACGTTCCCCAAGGGGCGCGACCTGCGGGTATTTTTGTGCACCTGCCAGCGGGTCCCGACCTACTTTTGTCGGATCCTAAAGCAACCGGGCCCCCAGGACGCAGCCCTCACCAGAACCCCTCAGTCCTGACGCGGAAGGCACCTGCACGGATGGCTGACCTAGTCCCATGAGAAAACCCTCTCACTATACCTCCACTTGACTCTGAACTCGCATCTGAAGCCACCGCAGGGAACCAAACCTCGCCCCTCCCGGGACGCCTCAGGCTCTGCCGCCCTCCACTGGGGGCACGGCCAGAGCGGCCAGTCCTGAGAGGTGTGACCAGCTGTCTCGTCACCCCGCTGGCCCGGGCTGTGCTCGCTCCCGCTTAGCTCTGGCAGCAAGGCTGCTGGCTGAGGCCCCGGGCAGCCCCGGACAGCTGGGAGGCAGCCCGCCGCACACGGGACTGTGAGCCACACACCGGAGGGCCCTGGCCCCCCAGGCCAGCTTCTGGGAGACGCCTGCCTGCGGGCACTGCGGGCGGAGGGGACGTGCCTCTCCTGTCCTCGAGCCTTCCTCCCCATCACCCTCCCTTGACTAGAACAGGCCACAGGAAACGTTTACTTAAGCACTGTTTGCGCTGAGGTCTAAAACCCCAGTCAAGAACCAACGAAGGGGTCCAAGAAGCCTAACTCCCTCACAGGCCGAGTTAGCAAGGGGAGGCGACTGCGGGACGCACAGTCCATCCCCCCTTCACAGACCCCAGACCTGTCCTGGTCAGGACCCCACAGGGCCCTGCGCCTGTCTGCCTCCAGCCCTCCTAGAGGAAGGAAACTCCTGGCTCTCCTGGGGAAACAAGCGTTCCAGCTTGTTCTGTTTGCCCCGTTTATCTTATTTAAACACTTAGCACTTGAATATGATGGCTGCAGGGCCTTAGCGGAAGTCCACCAGTGACTAACCCGGCCCGCCCACAGCTTGCCCCCACGCACCCCGCACGTGCACCAAGAGCACCGGGTCGCGGGAAGGGGCGCTGGACGTGGAGACGTGGCCTGGCCTCTCTATTAACAGGAGACATGACGTCGAGGCAAGCGTTCGAAGTACACATGAACGTGGTTTGCGTTCCATCAAAAGTTCTGAAGACTGCTTACATGCTAAAGTAAAAAAAAAGAATAAAAGAGCGAAGGCTGGGAAGCGCCGAGACGCCTGAACATAGATAAAAGTACATTAAGTTGCTCTCAAACCTTAGAAAGGGCTCATCATCTTCTAGAAGCAAAACACAGGACAGTTGCTAACACAGGGCGTGGGAATAGATGGCATCAGAGAGTAACCGGAGACTTCCACAAGGAATTAAGGGAGGAAATGCGAGGTCAAAGACCAGGCAGGGAAGTGCGGTGGTGGCCACAAGGCCGAGGGGCTGGGGTGGGGGAGGACGGGAGGCCAGAGGCCCAGAACCGGGTTGGCACTGCCCTCCGAGGACCAGCTGCCAAGCGAACATCAGACTTAAGACCAGCAAGACGGTCAACCAGGTCCACGGAGGGGCGGGCTGAAGAGGTACAACACGGAACACAAGCGCATAAATTAAAACTGGGTTTGTTAGTTCAAATAACCTCTTTTCCTAAGATCATAAGTTTTTTTTTTTTAAGATTTATGCATACAAGAGTTGGGGTGCAGGCCAGAGGCGCAGGGGTGAGAGGATTCCCCAAGGATACAGTGGGAAGCAGAACAGGCAGATCCACTGAAACGCACTGCTGAGGGGGCAGCGGGAGGCAGGAGAGGTTTGCTGCGCCCTGTGGGTCCCTCCCTGGCCGGGGATAGACCTCCCGGGCGATCCACTGCAGTGGCTGCGGATGCTTCATAGTGCTGAGACTTAACCCCTGCGCCCCTAGGGAGGCCGAGGTCATGAGTTTTATATGTATGTTCTGGTTACAAACATTATCTTTAAAGACCAACAATCTTTGGGTATTTTTATAAATATGAAAGCAAATTAAAGTATGTAATACACCTGTGCTGCTTAGATTTTATAGATCTATATAAAATACTTTTAAAGTCTCCAAGCTTTGCTTGGAAGGGATAACAAAAACTGAGGAAAATGGATAGGGGAAAAAGGGATAGATGTGATTAGAATACTGGTTTAAACCAGTGGCATTTATTTCCAAATTAGTCTAAGTCATTTGATGACATTCCCTATAATTCTGCATTTTAGGATAATGTATCATTTTAAAGAAGTCCAATAAAAGCATGTGTACTTTTTATATTTTTAAATATTTGATTTTTGAATATTTGAGTTCTACCTAAGTCTAAAACCCAATCAGTTTCCATTTCTCTGCAAAATGATAGCTTTTCTACCTGTCATGCTCTTCAGACAATAAAAGATGTGAAAGCGGGACCTTGTCCTCCATGATGCGTTACCTTATTCACTTGGCTTGGTTACCATCATTTCTTATCAAACTCTCATAAATCCAAGTAGCGACTGGACTGGTTTATGCTACATCCAAAGAATTTTAAACCCCTGAAACATCACGTTTCCTGGAAGGAGCAGACCTAGACTAGACGTGCCGGTATCTTTTACAAATGCGGCGTCAACCCCCTTTTTATTCAGCAGGTTATGAAAATTCAGATGGAGCAGGAAATTCTACCTGGGTATTTTGCCCAGGGAGCGAGGGCCATCCCCGGAGAGCGTTTTCAGCACTACTATACTGCTGGTTCCCGTCACTGCGGGGAAACCAGATTCAACGCCGCTTTGAGACCCTGTATGCTACCGTTTAAAACGCCTCTTCAAGGCAAGGCTCGGCGCAGCTCCGGAGACGCCGGTGCTGGAAGGCTGGGTCAACGGCAGGCACGCAGCAGTGACGCCGAGAGGGGCACGGGGCATCTGAAGCCGCACGTCTGTCCAGGACGCCGCTGCCCAAGCCCTCGTCCACGTGAAACGGCCGGGCCATGGACATGGGGTCAGCTGGGCGTCCGGAGGGGCCACATCACAGTTTCAAGACACTCAAGAAGACGCGGGTTCCGAATCAAGATGTGTAGCTGGATGGGGGCTGAGAGGCGAAGCATCTCCAGACACGCTGAGACACGCTCGCCACGATGCCGAGCAGCCTCCTCCCTCAAGGAGGCCCAGCCCTGACCCAACTGATCTGCCCTCATCAGCTCCAGCTACCCGATCTGCTTCCTCCTGCTCGGCTGTGTCTAAGCCAGGAGGCACGTGGGGCTGCCGACACCCGCCCGAGGCCCTCGCGCAGATATACGGCAGACTGGTCACCGGGCCTTCTCATTCAGAGCCTCTCACGAGCTGTGAACTGCCTCTCAAAGCACCTACCAGCGTCAATAAACCGAGAAAAGCAAGTGTGTGGAATGCCTCGCGCTTAGCTAACAGGCATGACTACAAATTCCCGAGCCCCCACTGCTCTCATCCAAAACCCGAACCCCCGGGGAGAGCCGCAGGGCCTGGGGAGGGCGGCCACCCCCGTCCAGGGCCACGGCTCGTGAGCCAGAACGCTTCTGCGCATCTTTCAGCTGCTCTCGCGAGCACGGTGCCTCTTTTGCACAAACTCAGATGGAGAAATCCACTCTGCCTTCCCCGGCTGTTCAGCCATTCCTGCCCCATTCGGCATCAACCCAAGGGGTGACCTGCAGGGAGCGGTGACAGCCCTGTGCCCAGGCAGTAACCTCTGGGTAGGTTGATCTGGCAGAATAAAAGCCAGGACTGGGCAGCAGGGAAACGGACAGAGGGAGCTCGGGGGGGGGGGGGGGGGGGGGCGGNAGTGCTGGGGAGTGCAGCACCGATGGGCCCATCGCACTCCGAGGAAAGGGCCTGGGGGCGGCGCTCGCCCCATCTGGGGCACGGACAGAAGGTGCCTCGAGCACCCGTGGGACATGTCTCCTCGCCGCCTGCTCGCTCAGCAAAGTCTCCGTCTCAAAGCACTTCCCCCACAAATCTGTCTTGTGCAGGAGGGGCGCCACGGCCAGGTGGTCAGCGGAAAGCAGGACGGGCACTGCTGGTCTCACTGTTCGTGAAGCGGCGTCACAAGACGCTGCCAAGTGAGAGTGGCAAAGAGGACAGTGAACCCCGTTGGCAAAGCAAGGTAAGTCTGACTGACTGGTGAGGACGGACCACAATGAAGAGACTTCTGAAACAATGAAGAGACGCAACAACGGGGCTCGGGGAAGGACTATTTCCAAGAATACGAGAGCCCTACATTTTTACAGTGGACGAGAGGACACAGCACCTACTTTAAGATGCAGCGTGCCAGATTCAATACACGCAGTATTAGAAACAGACAGAATGCAGAAATAGAAACAAATCCAAGCCAGCACCGACAAGACCGAAGCCTGGTTCTCCTAAGCAAACTAAATATAAAACAATCTTCTGGTGAAAGAAACTGTAAAGGTGGCAGGAAAACTCAACCATAAGTAAAAGGGAGACGAAGACACTAACAGGAGGAGATAAATACATCAGTAGACTGGAAAATGGACTATATAGACAAGTGCACAGAAGTGTATTTTTTAAAATAGATTCAAGGAGAAATAGAAGCCTGAAGTTTTTTAAAACCTTCGTAAGTAGTTTAAAAATCTTTCCACAAGCAAACTATTGACCCAAGTGGTTTTTATAGGACTTTCCCAGAATATTCCACTTTCATATAAACTTTTCCAGTGAACTGAGAAAGAGGCTTTGCTCTCCAACTCATACCAGGAGCCTTGTGCAGCCTGGATCCCGACACAGGATGGAGCTTGGCAGACGTCAGCACGAAAATCTCACCTGAGAATGCAGAAGCAAAATTCCTAAGTAATGTACTAACCAACTGCGTTGAGCCGTAAAGAAAAAAAAAAAAAAGACGAACTTGGGTTTTGGGTTATGACCAAGAAAGCAGAGAAGGAAGAACTGAACAAGGGAAACAATTCCCCACACTAAAGGGTCAAAGAATTTTGAAAGTACATATTCATCTCAAGACAGAACATTTGATAAAATAATGTCCATTCATGACACAAATGTGGCAACAAAGAGTAAGGGATAAAGGCATCTAGAAAAATGCCGTTCCTAAAGACAGTCGCTTTGGGGGGCCTCCCTGGTGGCGCAGTGGGTTAAGCAACGCACTATGAAGCAAACCGCAGCCACTGCAGCACGAGTTCGATCCCTGCTCCTGGTTTGGGGGGGGGTGACCCACATGGCGCAGCAGACCTCTCCTGCCTCCCGCTGCTCCCCTCAGCAGTGTTTCAGGGGATCTGCCTGTTATGCTCCCTGCTCTGTCTCTGGTGAATCCTCTCACCCCTTTATCTCTGGCCTGTACCCCAGGTCTGTACGCATAAATTTTTTAAAAATTACCCGTTTTGATGTATTCTAATGGACCCCAATAAAACCAGGACTTCTATATCTTCACAGTAATCAAAAGGAACACGGAAGACAAACATGGTATTTGTAACTGACTCAAAATGTATAACCGTTTCTGGAATATTTACAGAATCCACGGTACTAAGACAGACCCACAGAAATCCTTCAAGCCCAGACATGCGGAAGCTCCCACTTCATTAGTCTTCCCTGAAAGAGAAATTCAGACCACACAGCACTACTGGACACCACAGACTGCAAACGGGACGGACCCCGACAACGTTGAAGTCGCAAGCGTGTGAACTGATGGAAGCGCCTGCGCCGTGTCAGTGGACGAGAACTCAGTCCAGTCGCCGAGGAACTTGATTTGGTCGTAACTGTCGACATCAGTTTACCCCACCGACAGCCAGTTCTCAGCGCTGGATGGCCTCCCACGCGTGATGGGAGAAGCCCGCCCGTGTCCGCAGGTGTTCGTGAAAGCGAAGAACCAAGAACCTCCGCCAAGCACTTTCCAAGAAGCCGTGGGTCCAGCACATGACGATGACAATGTCAGGAGGGTAACTCTCGCCCCCCCTCTTCTCCTCCCAGAAGTGCTGGCCTGATCAAAGTGGGGGCCACGGCAGCCTCGAGGTCAGCTGGGACATGCGCAGAAACGCAGAACCTCTGGCCCTGGGTCTGGCGTGCTGGTTCAGCGTCTGTATTTTAACAGGACTCACGTTAAAATCTGCACATCTTGCCCTCCCATCACCTGCTCATCATCCAGGGCAGCATCAGCTATGAGACCGGCCGTCTCACCCCAACAAGGCTTCCAGCGACCCTCGTCTATTTCCTAGTATATTCCACGAACTACGCTTCCAGCACCCCTAGTGCAGCATATTCCTGCAAATGTGCACGCAGGTATTAAACAACCGAGTTTCTCCTTGGACCAGTGACCTCCTTATAGCACCAGGGCTAGCAGCGACATTCGGGCACTCGTCCCAGAGCCCCCACACACAGCTGCGCAGCCCTGCAGGACCAAACGCAACTTCTCAGTTCTCCTGATGCTGCTTCTGCTCCCACCATTTTGCTGCCATCTTCCCAGTGCCTCCCTAAGCTGGGGCGTAACCACAGCTGCTTCTAGTGATAGAAAATACGTGCTTTGACTAAGTGTGTCTAGGTAGGAAGCTCAACTCCAGCTGCACTTTGCAATCTAGCTGGACAGAGCAGCGGTTTCTGTGGTCCGCTCGGCGTTGGCTGTAAGCTGACAGATGACAGGTGTAGTCACCAGGTGGGGGCACTCCAGAAAGGGGTCCACGAACTCAGGGTGAGTCCTATTCCCCCCACCCCCCGTGCTGTGGAAGGCAGCGGCCTCCCCACTCCCACGGTACAATCATCGTTTGCCCTCCACCAACACGAGGCTGCCACCGTCTCCAGCTGCCAGACCATGGGTGCTGAGACGGGGCCCCCTGGAGAGCAGCCGCCACCCCCCGGGCTGTGCAGGCACCTGCCAGGTTTTGAACTAACCACTGGGTTCAGACAAGGTTGATATTCTCGAGAATCCAGGGTTGGAGGCCCCTAAGGCGCGGGAGCCGACACGGGCGCAGACAATGCCCTTCACAGTGGAAACTACGCTCATCTCCAACCTGCTAAAGCCGCCTGTGGCCCCCGGAGTCGCTGCTGAAACAGCCGCACACCCGTACGCCCAGCACCGGCAAGAAGCCGCCCTGAGTCTGAGTTTGAATGTAGTGGAGATGGGAACACAGGGAGGGGGACAGACCCAGGCTGGCACCTTCCGCCTGTGCGTGGCCCGCGCCAGGCGAAGCCCGGGACTCAGCGGCGAGGTCACAGCTGGCAGGTGCGGCAGTGACAGCAGAGCCGAGTGGGACAGGCTGGCAGCGGGACCCAGGTGGCAGGGTGCTTGGGCACGTGCCAGCAGCCAGCACAAGAATGGGGAAGCCTGTACACACCCGGTCTCACCTCGTGCCTGGGACCAGGCGGGGTTGAGGCACAGGCGGCCCCTCCCAGGTGGAGCATGCAAGGGGACGGGGCTGGAGGGGAGCTGGGCAGATGGCTGCCCCAGGGTACACCTCCGCGGTCAGCCTGGGCAGGTGCTGGAGACGCTGGGTGTCCACAGCCATCAGAGAGGCCGAGCCGCCTCGGCAGGCATGGGTCCCCTCCGGCCAGGGCCACCCTTCACCGGTGTCCGGCAGTAATCTGCGGCCGTAGTGGCACTTCCCTGACTGGCGTGTGAATGGGGTCGGGGAGGCCGAGCGGGCTGAGCCCACGGCCCTCGTCCAAGGTCAAGGTGCCTGGCGCCGTGGGTCCGGTAGTCGCGGGGGCCTCGTCTCTGGAGAAGACTTTCCAGCACCATGGGAAACCCCTTGACTTTACTGCCCAGCAGGCTAAGCTGCTGTATCCATGAAGACCCTCACCGAGCCCGCCTGGCTCGTGCGTTCTCCCAGCCGACACACTTCCCAGTTGCTCTTTTCCCAAGCAGTTCTTGTTTCATGTTTATTGTCACTCATTTACCTGACTGAGCCTCCCCTGGGTCCAAGAGCCTCACCCACCCTCCACCCGCTCCAGGGCCACACCTGTCACCTTCCTCTTTCCATGCCCTTCCCACCAGTCACCAGTGCAGCAGTCACAGAGCCTAAGTGTTTTTCTCATTTTGCTTTTTAAAAATTTATGCCTGTAAGAGCTGGGGTGCAGGCCAGAGACACGAGAGCTAAGAGGATTCACCAGAGACACAGTGGGGAGCAGAACAGGCAGATCGACTGCAATCCACTGCTGAGGGGAGCAGGAGGCGAGACAGGAGAGGTCTGCTGCGCCCTGTGGTCCCTCCCCGGCCGGGGGTCACACTTAAGCTGCAGTGGCCGCGGATCCTTCCCGGTGCGGCGCTCAGCCCGCTGCGCCACTGGGGAGGCCCCCCCATTGCCCTGCTTTTTCTCTTTGGTTATTTATATTCCACGGATCAGCCAACAACAGCTTTGCGCCTGATCTCATTCAGCAGCATCAACTCAAGACCCATCCACGCAGCCCCGAAGCACCGTGAACACCCTTTACGGTCAGCTCGATCTGACTGTGAAGGTTTAAATTTCTGCAGAGAAGTAGCCCAGCAGCGCACATCCAACAAGATGTTCTAAATCATTTTCTTTTGTGATCAGTAAAACAACAAACCGTGACGGCAGAGCCAATTGATAACGAACATAAGGAGCCGAGAAGGTATTTTTCAAGAGCGCAGTAATTCAGCCACAATAAACTGCCCATGGTTTGGACATGCACCCCGACGCTGCACCCAACCCACACACCCCATCTTCAGTGTGTCTGCGTGTCCGTGTCTAGCGAAGTGTCACGTTTTTTCTTTGAGCGTACAGCCAAGTTTACCTGCCTGGCCTGTCTCCCACTCAGCGGATAAGGTCCATCCGACAATTTCAGAACGAGGTCAGCAGAACAGAGCATCACATGTCATGTTCATTACAGAACGTGCAACACAGCAAAATACAAGGCCACAGCGTCAGTCACTGCTCTTACACCGCCGAACGGAGATCCAGTTTCTGAGGTCGCTATTCTCAATTCTACTAGGTTCCCAAATCTAGTTATTTTCCACAGTCTAAGATGCTTTCTCCCCCACTTCTGCCAGGTGACATTTTTACGTCCGTGCATGAACGAAGCAGGTCCCTGACCGAGGCACTAGAGCAAAAGAACCGTGTGTCGGAGCAGCTCCAAAGGCAGTGGCTCTGCCCCACCGCGCTGCAGCCGGCAAGGGGGTCACCGTGGTGACTTCCGAGACCAGGAATTGAGTGACATGTCACTTGTGGCTAGTTTCAGCGTTCACATCACACTGCCAAAATTCATTTCAGAGTTCCACCAAAATCACACTGACTGGCAAACAAGATACGCCAGGCATCCAGACCATCCATCCGTGCGTTTATCCTCAAAACAGGTGTGAGAAATGCTCCACCTGGCCCTCTTTATGACGGACCAGCTTCCTCAGCAGCACTGAGCCTCATTAGGTGTGCTCACCCACACACGCTGACGTCTCACCCACTTGCCACTGAACGTTCAGGTTACACTTCATGGAAAAGTCTACGTCCCCAACACTTAGCTACAGACTGGACATGCAGGCTTGGAGAGGCAGGAGGAAGGAGGACAGCATTCCAAACTCACCTGGCTCTCACATCACAGCACCTGCCGTGGCCTGGGAGGCACCTGGAAGAATCGAGCAGCCTCCTAACGCCTCAGTGCCCCTGGCCTGGGCGCCTCCATGGCTGAGCTGCCCCCGCGCAATGCCGCGTGGGTTCTGCGCTTGCAATTCAGTGCTGATGTCTGCGGAGCTACAATGCAAACTAACAGTACCAGCCTGGGCAAAGCGAGCGCCAAAACATGAGGAGGAGGTAAGTGATTCCCAGGCATACGAGTGTGCTTCCCAGGACGATGTGTGCAAATCAGGCCGATGCGCAAGCTCCCCCACCACCACCCCTTGCCCAGTGCAGTGGCTCAAAGAAAAAACGTGACACTTCGCTAGACACGGACACGCAGACAGACTTCTTCATACAGTATTTTCCTTCATCGTTTTCTGTGGACTGAAGAAAGCTGTTCAGACAGTGGGAAAGCAGAAAATTTAAGAGGAGATAGTCTGCCAGGCTTTATAAATAAAACCGGTAAAGCATTTCCTAGCAGACCAGAGGAGCCGCTCAGCACTTGGCTCACTTGGGGGGAGGGGGTGGGCAACAGCCTCTCCCAGAAGCAAGAGACGTCTGCACAAAGTTTACTGGCCCAAAATGTGGGTGGGCACACTCATGTAAACTGTTATTCTGCTGAAATTCTTGTGATAGTCTTTTCCCCAAAGCAAAAAATCAGACTTCTCAAAACCGTTCAGCTATTGCATCAGGCTGATGGAGAACCGAGGTCTCTGCTGGGGTGGGGGTGGAACAGGGACCCCAGCATGAGGTCATGGGGAGAGGGAGCCCCAGAAGCCTCCTTTCCGTGAGCGCTCCTCTGGGTTCCTGAACCGGCGCCCCAGGGCCGCAAGGAAGGAGGGTTTCACCACGTGAGGAACAAGCGGAGAAGAGGCCGAGGCCCAGAACACGGCCTGACCTGGATAAAGCAGGACGTGAGTCTGCAAGGCCGGGGAGGCGGCCTCGAGGATCTGTCTTGCAAAGGTGCAGAAACCCCCGGAGGGAGTCAGTCTGCAGCGTGTCCTGTGCCGACGGGAAGGCGAGGACGCGGCTCGGTGGTTTTACGGGAACATGGGCTGAGCAAGGCCTGCCTGTCTTCTGGGCGGTGCCAGGGCCGGGCCAAAGGTGGCCCGAGGGGCCAGGTAAGGCCGGCCAGGTGCGCATAAGAGCAACAGCCTCGCAGGACACGAGGTGTCTTCCCGAGGGACCCTGGCGTGGACCCCGATATTTCAGTTGTCAACCTGCTGCCCCGAAGAGCGCAGAGGGAGTCCTCGGTCACCCTCAGCACGGCCGCGTCACACGCACGTCAGCATTCAAGGAGCGGCCTGGCCCGGAAGGGGGAGAGGGACACGGGCCCAACATGGGCGAGACCAGCGGGCAGCCGGCCCTTCACTTTGCTACTGGTTTTGTTCCGCGAGTGATGGCGAGTGGGGCCGAGGAGCCTCTGGGGGCTCGTCCAGCAGGTGCCGGGGGCCGGATCAGGGCAATTGTGCGCCCACGCTGCAGAGCCAACTCGGCCTTATCCCTCAAGGGGCCGCCACATGCAGGGCCAGCACCCGCCCCGTTGTCCAGGCAAGGACCACAGACCCTGCCACGCGCCCCTTCTGCTGGGACCGCCTCGCACCCCAGCCTCAGCGCCGCCAGCCTGCCAGTGTACCCTCGGCGCGCTCAACACGACACACGGGCAGCCAGAGACTGCACCGCGCCCCATTCGTGAGCTCGACCTCCGGGCCGGCTGTCTCAGACTCTGCCCTGGGACCCGGCCAGGGTCCTAGGCAGACACGTTCCGAGGAAACTGCCTTTTCTTCCTGGGAAGCGCCTTGTGCGGGGAGGGCGGGTCTCTCCCAGCACCATCAGCATCGCGCAAACCTCAGGAGCAAGAGGCTCTTTGGTGGTTTCATGCAGGCCCCGGCAAGAACCGGTGGGTGCCGGAACAGGTGCGGCCTGAGCATCACGCGCTGCTTCCATCCGCGCTCTGCCCGCCACCCGGGAGCCGCCCAGCCCGGGCCTCACCCCTGCCCCAGCAGCAAACTGGCTCTGCGTGCCCCGCCCAGCCCGGGCCGGGGAGCTCGGACTCCACGGGGCCATCTGCTCGCAAGGAGCCTTGCCAGGCCGGGATGCCAGCTCTGATTAAATTCTTTTGATTCTGGGCTTCCCTCTGATAGAGAGGGGAGGAAGGGATTTGCCGGTTCGCCCCACCACTGTGGAGAGAGAAAGTAAGTCCCGTTTTCGTTTACTGGCTACCACAGAGCGCCTGCACGGAGGTGCAGACTCTCTGGAAGAAGGCACTTTCCAGAGAACCCGCCTCTCCCGCCCATCCTCCGGCCGCTGCCCTGGCCACAGCGCCCCCCAAACAGATGCCCCCGGTTTCCAGAATTCACTTGGAACTCTCTGCACCCCCTCCCCACCCCCAGCGGGTCCAACTCTGAGAATGAAGGCATGAAGCACATGGAAATACAATGCTCCAATCCATCTAATTAATGCATTAAGTCCCTCATTTGCATAACACAAATTTCCCTTTATGCTCTCAGTTGCCTGGCAATCGCCGCCTTAAGAAAATATATTAACAGTTAAAGCACAGCTTAAAGGGAAATAAAGACATCAGCCCGCTTTCGAAAAGCACACTTCAGAACAGGGAAAACCCACCCTGTGAAGGTGCAGGCGCGAAGCAGCTGAACCACCCGAAGGTGCAAACCATCGACCCGGCGCTGCATCACCCGATTCTGAGAACAACTCGCGGTCACGGAGCAGCGTCTGCACCCGACAGCAGGAGGACCACAGCGCGTCTGCACAGCAGGTGCCCGGCAGAGCCGCTCCGGCCGGCCCAGCGCAGCTTGGTCACGCAGGACAGAGAGCCGCCGGGCCACCGCGGGTGCAGGAACTCCAGCGCAGGGCCGGCCTCAGGAACCGCAACGCTCCCAAATGGGTAAGGTTGGAGCCCAACTTATAACTAACAAAGCACCATAAACCATCCTGAATCACTGCAAAGAGGCAGATGGAGGGACAACTTTGATCCTAAATTAATCCCAGCTTGTGTCAAAGAGCCATGTGGCCCACAGGCTGCAGGGGCGCGGGAGCAGGCCCACTGCGCATGCTCTCGGGCCAGATGCGCGCGGGAACCGGGTCAGCCCCTGGCAGCAGGAAGGTCGCCTGGGCGCGAGGCAGCGCCCCCTGCCCCGCCTCAGACTTCCACTGAGCACCAAGGCCGGCGTTCCAGGGTCCTCGGTGCAGGCTAAGGACACTTCACAATGCAGCTATGGCTGTTGGAGATCGTGGGGGACCCTCCATAGTATCCCACATACTTTCAAAGTTAGAGGTTAAATGGGACTGTGAGCAGTCATGTGTAACATCCACGCTTTCATACCGCACCTTCCTATACACAGAAACCTTGCTACACAGCAAATTCTTCAGTTAAAAGTCACCAGGAAGGAGGAATTCTCACCCCTCTTTCGGATGAGTAGTTTTGACAACTAAAACTTAACTTCCCTAAGCTATGGGAGGATGGAAACCTCAGTTGTTAGGAGCCAGCGAGTGTTTTCAGCCAGCACACCACGCACATCCTACAGGCACCTGTTCACAGGTGAGGGGGGCTGGGGCAGTCAAGGATCTGGAAGTCCCCTTACAATGCAGGTAACTATCACCATACCCCAGGCTCCAGCCCCAGCCCCAGGCAGACCTCTCTGGCTACCTTCTCCCGCTTCCTGGCAGGTCAACAGCAAGTGCTGCCTCCTCCTCTGACCCTTCCCTGGGCCTGCCCTGGCTGTCCACCTCCCAGCCCACTGAGGTGTCATGGGACTGTGCAGAGCAGCTTACGCTGGAGGTGGGGTCCACGTTCTGACCTCCCCCACCAGACAGCACAGGTCGGCCCATCGGGCCACCACCTCTGGATTCTAGAGCAGGCTTTGGGACGGCAGGAAACCCCTGGTGTGTAGCATCTGCCATTTTGGGGAGGGGGGGGAACATGACTATATAGTCAATTTCAAGCAGTGTGATGTCGCATCGGGGTGTTGGAGAGAAGCGAAAGTTGTGTCGAAGTGTTTTCATGGTGCAGGTAAAAGTGGGCAGTCTTCGTGGTCAGAGACCAGTGCAAAGAGCTGAATTTTGGGGCTGTTTTCAAGATGCCCGTCAATATTATTTCAATCTTGATCACAATGTTTGCCAGAGAGCCGCGAGTTTTCTGGAAATCTGAAAATCCGTCCCTGTGAGCTCATACGAAAGTGGCCCCTTTTCTACCCCAGCAGTTTTGTGAGACTGGACAACTGGCTAGTTCTGGAGCTTTCTCACCTGGAAACTGTCGTACAACTGAAGTCACTGAGAGGACTGAACATTAAGACCTTGTCTCGCGAGAGTCAGGTCACAGCACAGCTCCTTCTTGGTGTCACAGTCATTCCCAGTATAAAACCCACAGCCCTCCGCACTGGTTTATGTTAAGGGCTAACTTCATCTTTGCAGCATAATTTTTTAATTCTTTGTATCTCATTTTATTCCTAGGTATCTCCATATAGACGTTGGAGATTGTCCAGAGCACAGTGCCCGGGACTGGGAGTTGCCTTTTGTCCTACAGTAAATCTGTCCACGGTGCACACACCACCCTGTCTACAGATGACATTAAGTGGAAGCGTTTATGGAAAGATGATGGCCCAGAGAAGGTTCATTTTTCCAACAGGTCTTGTCTGATGGAGACTGTTCAAGGTTTACTAATGAAGCCCACGCCAGAGGCTTACCACGAGTCTGGACAAATATTTAACGCTTAAACTGAGTGTGTAGGATGCTATGTGGCGCATCCATCACATCACAAGAGCTAAAGCAGGCACGTGGAAAGCAGATGCTCAGCGTCATCAACCCCAGATCTCTACTGCACCAAACTGGATGTGGTAATCGCTGTAATGCTGGGACAGGCCTCGGCTGAGCTAGAGCTGCTGGGTGCCAGGTTCAGCCAGAAGCTCTTACTCGTGGGTACAGAGCCGTCTACCGCACACGGGGGGCTCTCCTGGGGGCACTTCCTGCTCCTCAGCTGACCATCTCTTCCTGACAGGCGTGCGTTCTGCCTGTGTGCACTTCTCAGAGCTCCTGAGCCTCCCTAGCACCCCACTTCATCCATCATCCCATCTCCCATCCCAGCCAGGCCTCCACTTTTCTTGAAAACTCACAGTATCCAATCGCCTAATCCAACGCAACACTCACCAATCCTTTAACTGGGCTTCCTCTCACCAAACCTAAAAGACTTATCCATGCTCATTACCTCTATTCACTTCTCGTTATCCACACAGTCCAGGAAATCAGCGTCTTGGTGTCACTCCTGTTGGAACCTTCTGGAACAAGCCAGTACATGCCCCCACCATACGCACTGGTCAGCCCTCTGCCCTCCGCTCTCCCCCCAGGTGAACCGCTGACCTATCTGACCCTGTGACCTGGTTCTTGAATTAAAATCGTGCTCATTCGATGACTCAACTACCCCTAGTCTGCAGACGACCTCTGTCCATGTCTCAACATCTTCCCACGCTCACATTTCCAGCTGCGGATGAGTCTTCCAAATGAAACATGCTTAAAACAGAACACAGCTGTCTCCAAAAACTTAAAATGTGTTTCGGCTCTATTCTACTTTAGCTAATGACATCGTTAACTGCCCAGGAAATGATACCTGACAATCATCTTTGATGGGTCCCTTTATTTCACACCCACATCCAATCAGACGAGCCCCCGGCATAGCACTGAAGCTCTTCCTATGCCACTGGGGTCCCCATGGGGCTCTCCGCCTCCCACCTGCCCGTCCTCAAGGTCTTGTGTCCCAGCCTCCTGAGTCCACGCCCTCTCCACTCTACCGCACCTGCCGCTTTCTGGTTCCTAAGCCACAATGTGCTCCCGTCGCTCCATGGCCAAAGTTTCAGGGACTTCGTATCAGGAAGGGTAAAGTGCAGCGCCCCAGCCCAGCGCTCAAATATTTGTCTGACCTCCGCCTACCTCCCCAGCACCTCTCTCCATCACTGCCGTCCCCAGCACACCCGTGTTTGCCATACAGCCCCGCCCCCTCCCGACTCAGGGTCGCTCCCCACACCCCCCTCGTCCGGGCCATCTGTCCAGGAGCAGGTACAGTGCCAGCTTTTCCAGACGCCCTTCCACACCCTGCACTTGGAATCTCTCCTCCTTTCCACCATGAGTGCTGGGTGCGACCACAGAAACGAAGATCAACTCATTTACAGTAGCTCCTTCTCGCTGTGTGTGTACAGACATACTCATGTTGTTATGCTCTTTGTTGCACTAAAAATATCAAAGGTTTGGGGCAACCTGTACTGAGTCTCTCCAACGGTGTGAGCATTTTTTTTTTTTTTAAACAATGCTAGTGCATGGTTTAAAGGACGGTGTTCCCGACACAAGGCTTCTATTCACTGAGAAGGAATTTGTGTGCTTGGCTCTGTTGTGATACTGCTGTGGTTGGTTTAAAACTAAACCCACAGCATCGAAGGGATGCACTTGAAACACTGCTATCAGAGCTGTGCCTTAATTCTGTTTTAATTGCTCATCTCCAAAGTGTTTCCCACAAGAGGTGGTGCTTAAGCATGTGATCGAGGACCTTGTTAAAGGCTTCTGTGCCAATCCCGAGCCACCTTGGCCTTATCACACCAGAGCTCATTGAGGCAATAAAACCTGTACTTTGCCTTGAAACTTTTGTCCCTTTTACTGCACCCATTTCCTGGTCAAATATATTTAACTTGTGCTCAGATGTTTTATGATCAATTAGGCAAATTTTAGGACTCAATCTCACTAGCACCTCCATCCCATCAGCACCCTTGAAAATCTCATGAAACATAAGGGTCCTGGCTTCCCCCATCCCAGAAGATAACCTGAACTTGACACCCAGACATTTATGCGCAAGTTCAGGCTGTTCTCACATGCTCTCTCGTCCATTTACAGGAATCACAGGATCTCACATGGAGAAGGATCCTTGCACTAGGCTGATGTCTAGTTAGTAGATTAATGCAAACAATCACTTACAATTGACAAGACTATAAAAAATTAAGCAGTTAACACTCCTTAGAAATCTCCTGGTCACAAGCCACGTGTCTCACAATTCCATGAGAATTCCAGCATGTTCAGAAAGCAGCGTCCTTCCAGCATTTTAATAGCATACAAGTCAAAAGTGTTCTATGTTTCTAGTGTTTTCTGAACTGCATATGGACAGCTAATATTAGTTGATGGTTCTCATGAGTCAGTTTAATGTCTATTTCCATGACCTCTAAATACAAGTAAAAAATATTTTCGCTCTAAGAAATTAGAATGTTTGGAGTCTCTGGCTTTGTATACTTTTCAATCTGAAAGGAATCATAATAGCAATGAAAACTGTTTTCCAAGAATATTCTGTAATACAGTTCTCAAGCTAAATTACAAGCTAAATCCTACTGCAAAGTTAGCTATTAAACGCTTAGAAAGCCTGAGTCTGCTTGTTTGTAAGGTTTATTCCTTGGTCTGCTTATTGTAGACAAGTGTACGCTTTCTACCTCTTCTCGTTCTCCCTTTCATTTAATCATCCTTTCAACAGCATTTGCAGAACACTTGTGTTGACAGTGAACTTGGTTCTAGGGAAACAAGATTGGGGCTGGACACCTGCTTTCACAAAACCTAGGTAGGTGACAGGCAAGGAAACAATTATTCTTAAAGTCCAACTGTAGCATGATTTCGAGAGGCAGCATCCTCAAGTGATGCCCAGGAGACATCCTCTGAAGGAAGCGGGGTCAAGGACAGCCAGCAGATGGGCTAGATGGGGGAGGGGGAACGCCACCTCCTCTGATGCGGTGATGGTACAGGCAGACAAGGAGGTATGTTTACTAAAATGATGCATAATGTATATAATTACATTACATAATTTATATCATTATAAAATTAACTATAAAATACGTAATGGCCCCAATGGTAATGATACCAATGCTGTTTCTTATCTCTCGTCTTTGGCCCTGAGAGCCATCCCCATCGACTCAAGTCATGCCAACACATCATTCCCAGAGACTTTCCTAGAACAAAAGTAAAAGTGGTTCCACTTCCAACCAGGAGCAGCAACTACCTTCTCCAGTCTCCAAAGACAAAACTCTCAATCTGACGACTTCTGTGCAGACTTGAAAGGAGCAATTTACACTCAAATCTACTCTGGTCAAAAGTCTTAGCCGCTGGACCTCACAGCAGAGAACTTCATCGTTTTCTGCGCGAGACGGGACAGCCTTCTCGCCATCTCACCATCTGATGTGAAACAGATCAGTCACACGCCATTATAACACTATGACTGCTTTGTGGTTCCTGGTTCATTTGAGGACCTCGTCCCACCGAAAGCTCAGCCGCGGAGAGGTGGAGGTGAGAGGAGGGGTGTCCATGCCGGGACATCCCTTAATGCGAGGAGGCCGGGAAGGGCGGACACAGGGAAATGCCGCAGGTGGCACCTGCACAGCTGGCATCCAGGTGGAAGAGCTCGGACCCGTGAGGCACTTCAGCCCCGGGAAGACGCGCGAGCGGAGCAAAGCCCCGTGGCCTCACTGCAGCAAGGGCAGGACGCCAGACACGGTCACCTCGGCCAGGGCGAGCACAGGGAGGACGCTCGTGGCCAGAGGCGCCACGTTGCTGGCTGGTCCAGCCCTCGGGTCTGTCCCCGGTAGGGGGCGGCACGTGTCAGCGGCTGAGCCACGGGCAGACGGGAGGGTCTGCAGAGACGCCAGCACGTCCCAGTGTTTACAGCAGGTGGCATCTACCGCGGGGCTTCTTCTCGGGTTCATCTGGGTCCACTCAGGGCCCTCCTGACTTTGGAGCCCAGCAGCTCCTCCCACGCAGGCAGCATCCTGCCCAGATTCCCTCGGCGCCGGGAGCCCCGGGCCGGAACCCCGGTTGACCCATCTTTGCCTGTTACAAAGGTCCTGAAGGGCTCGTCCCAGACGCGCCTTCTGAGACACCCCTAATCAGACACAAGCGCTCGTTCCTCTGTTCGCAGTCACCTGTCATCGCTCCCCAGCTTTCCAGCACATGTTCAGCCTCACCGAGGTCTGAGTGTTATCTCAAAAGCCCACCCCGGTGTAGCTCTCGGCAAGTTTGGTCATACACAAGCAGGCTGTTCAGTGCCACCAAGCCCCTTCTCTCCTGTGGGTTTGCAGTTGTTTCCTGGAAGAACGTTTAAGGAGCAACCTGTGCGCTCAAATTTTAACACAGAACATGAACTGCTAACAGTTTCTTATGCCCTGCGACGTGCCTGTCTTCGTTCACTGCCTAGCGTGACCGCCAAAACCTCGTGCACAGACCCCCTGGACGGTGGAGGCCGTGGCCTCCAAGAGAAAGCACAGCTCCCAGCTATGTCAGCACAGGCCTTGCCCCGTGGCCAGGCCCTCTCAGCAAGGACCTGGGAGGCGACTGGCACTGTCATCTGAGCCTTACAGTTTTCATGGACAGTTAGTGCATTTCTATCGCATGTTACGTGCAGAATCCAATAAAACACCAAAAAGCGAGAGCGAGTAAGCCTCCGTCTCTGCACATAAAGATGAAAATCAGGGCAAACCTCCTCAGAAGGAGCAGAGGCATCACAAAATTGCTTTGTCACCTGTGCAAGAAAATAAACACTTAGTTGCTGGCATTTTCCTGGGGATGCATAAGCATCACAGTAGAGCAGATCGCGCTTCAAGGGAAAACGGGGGGAAAGGTAATGGGGTTCTTGCAAATAACCCACCAGAGGCAAAGAAGAAAGGGCTCGGAGGAAGCACAACATCGCGGCAGTTACGGGTGTAATATTTTCCACATGGCCCATATGTTTTCAAATCACAAAAGTGCAACTCTTTCCCACAGCCCATTTGCAAGTGGACCTGACAAGCCAAGCCCGAGAAATCAAAGGCTGTGATCTACTATAAATTCTGCCACGCTAGATGGAACGAATATCTGTCAGGTTTTTTTACTTAAACTTCTCTTCCTTTCAGAAAGCAGCATCTGGCTCTAAACTGCACATTTAATTGAAAAATCCTTTAATAATAGCATTAATTTTCATCATTTTGCATTCCGGCAGTCTGTGACAAGGCAGGCTCTGATGTGGGAGTCAGCCAGAGGGGAGGAGGGGAAGGGAGGGGAAGAGGGGAAGAGGAGGGGAAGAAGAGGGGAAGAAGAGGGGAAGAAG
>JAGFMF010011662.1:7629422-7650461 GCA_019455555.1 Galemys pyrenaicus
GGAGGGAGGGGAGATGGAGAGGGGAGAAGGGAAAGGAAGGGAGAAGGAAGTGGGAGGACAGAAGGGGGAAGGGAGGGGGAAGAGAGGGGAGGAATTCCAGCACTTCCCTGCAGCCCTGCCCCAGGATAAAGTCCAGGGCTGAGAACACCAGGAGGAAACCTTTCCCCTGTCATAGTTCGCTGCCGCTTGCACAGAGGATAGGTCTTGCAGCTCACCTGAGGGTGGGCCAGCTCCTCTAGGACAGGCCAGCACTGGGAGAGGCCAAGGGCCGGCCCCACAGAGCTGCTGTAAGCACAGCGTGTCACTGCATCTCTCAAAAGGGCCTGGTGCCCGAGGGAGCCAGTGCCCCAGCCTGCGCCCGCTGGGGGCTCGGGGCCTGAGACGAGGAGTGCCCCGGAGACCACCCGACAAGCCCCAGTGGCGTCCAGGGAGCTGTGCTCTGGGACAGGCCACAGGCCAAGGCCCCGCTGGGCAAAGCCCCCGGCTGGGCTCGCTCTCCTGGCGGCAGGGACCCCAGGGCGGGCAGACCCCAGGGCGGGCAAGCACCTTCGCCAGCCCCACGGGGAGGGGCCCCAGCACTGTGGCCACGGCCGCTGCCCCCTGCCCGCTCCCGCTAGCCCAGAGGCCGAGGGCCCAGATTCCCACTCTTCAGAAAACAGGCATTTCTGGGGTTCAAAGCGGACGATTTCGAGCCCATTTCCAAGGGAGCCAAGCGCGCTTCGGGAAGAGGCCGAGCGATCACTGCTGTTCAGGGCCTCTCGGCTTCTCCCTGTTCAACTGAGAACGGAGTCGGGTGCACCAGGGTGCAGAGGGCCTGAGCTGCAGGGGTGGGGAGCAGGTGCGGGGCGGGGGGAGAATGGCAGCTCGGGGCTGACGGTCACCAAAGGCACCGTAGTCACTAAGGTAACCCGCAAGGTTTTCAGCGGCCTGACCCCGCCCTGACCAGCTGTGACTCAGCAGCTCGCTGACTGGCCAGAGGAAAGAGCCGGTGCAGCGGGCCAGCTCCTCGGCCGGCGCTGGGCTCCGGCGCCCGGAAACCCCCTAAGTGGCCAGAGGACCCGCCAGCGCAGCCCCACCACAAGCTTGAGAGCCCAGGGACAGGCCGTCTGCCCGCACCCTCGGCGGCCCCCAGCACGCCTGGGCAGCGCCCCACAGGGCAGCAGTGAGGGACACTGACCCGCTGCAGCCCGGGGGGCCTCGAGGGGGGCAAGCCCGGAGCGGCTTCCCGGGCGGGGGACACGCTCGTGTGCGGGTTTTTAAAAAGACGTTCAGTTGTGTTTCCCCATGTCCCAGGCCCGGCCCGCACATTCTGTGGGCAGCGAGGCCTCAAGGCTGCCCAGGGCGCACTGCGGGAAGGCAGAGAGCGGGCGGGAGCACAGGGCAGCCACGGGGACAGCGCAGCAGCCCCCAAGCAGCCTCGCACGCCGCGAAGACCCTCGGGTCAGGGCAGGTGGCTGGAGGCCACGGGGCTGTTACCTGGGAACCAAACCACAGAGAGAAAGGGGGTTACACTGAAAGGCAGACTGGAACCCAGAAGCCATCGGCAGTTACTTTCCAGCACAGCTCCAAGGAGCGCAATGAACGTGGGGGGCCGTGAGGGAGGCAGTGAGGCTCCGCCCAGAACCCCCTCCTCCTAAGAGGCTCCTTGCCGGGCAAGGCGGGTCCCCGCGGCCACACGCACTCAGGGGCGGCAGCTGTCGGGTCACCTCGGAGGCCCTGGCTCTCCTCTGCCAGAGCGGGGGCGGGTCATTTCTCCAAACAGCTCAGGCGCGCCCACAACTCTGTGGGTCCCTGCACTGTCGGGCAGGGCTGGGGAGCCCAGCGCAGACGCGGGGAGTCGGGGCAGGCCAGGGACGCTGCTAGACGCCCGCCCGGGGGATTAGGCCCAGAGACCTGGACGGACCTGGACGGAACCCGCGGCGTCAGCAGTCACCATCAACAGCCCCCCTCCCCCCCACCGCCCTCGGAGTGGGGACGCGGACGGGTCGCCGTGCCCAGCCGCTCTGCGAAGGCCCAAGTCAGCCGCAGGAGGACCTGCTCTTCCCCGCAGACTGACCTCGTGACCCGTCCACGTGAGTCTGGATTTCAAACCAGACACTAAGTTCATGGCGTCGATGGAAACGCCCTTCGGAAAAACACGCCCCCCGGCCACCCCCCNCCACACCCTGCCCCCCCCCCCCCGAAGCGCATCCTGGCTACCTGCACCCCAGAGACTCCTGCCGTTTGGGGTGCTCTCGAGTGCCGTCAGCAGCTCCAAGTCCTCCCTCAGGCGCCGCGGGACCCCTGCCAGGGCTGCCCAGGAAGCCCACCACCCCCTCAGCCGTGCAGCCGCCCCGAGCGGAGCTCAGAGCCTCAGGTTCGGCACCGTCACCACCAGCCAAGACAGACGGCCGCCCACGCCGGACACTTGGCTTCTCAGTCGGTGCCCAGCAGAGGACCACGCGCAGCGCGAGCTCGTCCCTGCCCCGAGGTGAGGTGCAGAGGGGAACCGCCGTGCTCCCCATGCCAGCAGGGCGCCGCAGCCCCAGCGCAGCCGCACCCCAAGGCCGGCGCAGACCCACCCTGCAGGCATCACCGGGGAGGGGCCTCATCCTGGCCGCCCCGCCCTCCCTCCCGCAGGCGTGGCCCTGCCCCGCACCCCCTGCAGCCTCTTGGCCTGGCTTCTTGGGCACGCCACCCGCGCCTGCACTCAGCGGCTTTCCTCCAGCTGCACTGCCGCCCACCCCGCGCGGGCAGCCAGTGTGGGCGCGCTGCCCGGGGTTCTGGCCTGGAGGTTGTGCTGCCCCGGGGCTGCCGGTTGGAGGTTGGGCTGCCCTGGCCCGGGCTGCGGCCGTTCCGCACCTCTGCGACTGCCTGCAGCACCCCTGCAGTCTCCCCCACCCCCGGAAACGGGCTGACCACCAGCCGCCCAGGGCAAGCCCCGCTGCCCTCAGCACAGAGGGGTCCCCAGGCGCGGCGCAAGGTCACTGGGTCTCAAGGCCGGTTTTAGGCCCTGGGCTGAGGAATGGGGGCCGCTCCCGCCTGCCTGTGGCCTCTCCAGCTCAGCCCGGCCCAGATGGAGCCCCACCGCCTGTGCCTTCCCCGCCCTCAAAGACCCGTAGCCCGGACGCCCTGGGGTGTCTGTGCTTGGGCAGCCCAAGCTGAAGCCCTTTCTGCCCCAGTGCGCAGGTAGGCTCCCGGCACCCTAACCCCACCGAGGAGGGAAGTTCGGGGGCAGCGAGGGGCCTGGGGAGTACAGCCGGCCTCCTGAGGTCGCGATGGCCGCTGGTGCCACGCCGAGGCAGCCCCTCGCAGAGACGGGCCTGTGAGACGGCGACGGGGTCAGGGGCCCAAAGTCAGAGCTCAGGCCCTCTGCGCCTGGGATCGCCGTCCTCGTGGAGCTGACCCCGGCACAGCACAGAAGGGCCAAGGGACCTTGGGGAGACGTGAACGAGGCCGGCAGAGACGGCACCGCTGCCACGGCGGCGAGCGTGGGCATTTTCGCCCTTGAAACGTAACCAAAACCTGCATCAGATTATCAAGTTTATTAAATTCCAAGTCAACAGACATCAGACCTGTTATCTGGGCCTCCTGGGGGAGGCAATTTGTATGCGAACAGCTCACATCCCTCAGAGACTAACTGGGGTTCCCGCCACGGTCACACCTGGTTGTCCCTCCCAGGACCAAGGCCAGTGGTGGTGCCGGGGCCCCCAGCAACGAGGGGGCTTGGAAGGCCTGCCCCTCGGAGGTCTGGCCTCAGCTTCACGGCTGCGCTCGGGACAGGAGCACGCCCCAAGCTCGCTAGGGGAGCATGGAGAACGCTACTTTAACCATGTCCGAGCGCGGAGACAGCCCTGCGGACCCTGCACGACGCGTGTTCTGTCCCTGATGTTGGGAGAGGGACCCATGGAGGTCCCAGATGAGCTCAGGGGGCCGGGGGACGCCCAGCCTCTGCCCCTAACAAGCCAACTCACTACCCAGGAGAAGCTGCCTTGGACGCCAAGCTGCACACTGACTAGCCAGGGGAAGCCGGACCACCGCCAGGACGTTCCTCTGAGCAGAGGCGAGGAAGCGGGTATCCGGTGACATCACACATGGACGCACCCGGACGTCTGCTCAGAGGGACGAGCTGCTGTGTCAGCACCGGGACACTGCAGGCCTCGACCCACAGCCTCCCTTG
This sequence comes from Galemys pyrenaicus, assembly GCA_019455555.1. Classification (NCBI taxonomy): domain Eukaryota; kingdom Metazoa; phylum Chordata; class Mammalia; order Eulipotyphla; family Talpidae; genus Galemys; species Galemys pyrenaicus. Next base: position 7,633,582 of record JAGFMF010011662.1, read on the forward strand.
TGCTTGAACCTGAGGCTCCTGGCAGACCCACCTGCAAGGCACACCTGAGTCTGACTCGCCCACCGGCTGGCCGGCCTTTCTGGATATGGGAGTGAGTTTAACCTGCTCTAAGTCGCAGAAGCCCTGAGTCTCCCCAGCGGCCCTATCCGACCCACGTGCGGCTTCACGATGTGTGGCTATCACAGTGACCGTCCAAAGGACAAGGGTCCTTTCTAAGGGAAGGTGAGGTGTCCACTGGACCCTAATTCCTGAAAGCAGTGTAGGCGCCAGCCAATGCAGGCACCCCTGTGCGCCCTGGAGCTCCCCGCCACATCTCTGGTCTCCAGCTCGAGGGTTCTCTGAACAGCAGCCTGAGGGTGGCTGGGGCAGGAAATGAAAGACCCTCCTCCTCTCAAGCACTTCCAGGCCTCCGATCTGCGTCCTCAAGCTCTGCTCAGGTCTGCATGCAGCCTTGGGCCTTCAACTTGTGGGTCGTGTTTTAAACCAAGTTAAAAGAGGAAGTGGCCTTCACACAATGCACCCTGCCCTTCAGCTCCCCGCCCCCAAGGTCAACTGCAGTGACTCACAAGTGGCGGCCACCACCCTCCCCACAGGTCAGCCTTTGCAGGAGGCATGGGAAAACGTCCAGGCCGCCCCAAAACCTCAGGACACAGGTCCCCCAGCACGCAAACGTCAACACCAGCGCTAGAGCCTGTTGACGGTCCCTCTTCTAAAAAGCAAAGGGGGCGTCGTCACCATGTGGCCCTCAGCAACAGTGGTGTCCTCTCCAAGCCTCGCTCGCTGCTGGTTACACAGGAACTTAACCCGATGTCAGGCTTCCACGCAGCCCGAGCATCCGCCCTCACGTTGTCTTGGGCACAATTAACAATCTAGAAAAATCAGCTGATTTTTATTAAGGTGCAGACCATCAGATAAACAGAACAACGGCTTTCCAGACACCGAGGCCAAGCACGCAAAGGCACCCAGGGGCCCGAGTCCAGGGCCCATGACGCAGGAGCCCCGCAGAGGAGCCCCGGAGCCCCAAGGCTGCACTGGGCGGCCACCCCAGACGCAAGCGCCGCGGGGCTGCGTCTCTGGTGTCCCGCAGCACTGCCAGCAGGAAGACAGACGTCCTCCGAAAACAAAAACGTGAATGACGAAGAGGCGTAATTTAATATCATGTTAACTCGTTCTCTCTGATACAAGGTAAGGCCACATCACGGCAGAGACACGGTGCAAAGTATTCCCATATGACTTTCGGGCCATTAATATGGGGATTCCATATTTCATAACATCAACAAGCCAGATGAACCTCGTTCCCTTAAAGCAGAGAACAGCGAAAAGAACAAATGTCTTGTGAAGAGTGAAAATGAGAACAGCGTGCACAAGGTCGGGCGCTGGAACGACGTCCGGGCGCTGTGCATGAAATCATCGTTCCTGCAGCGCGCCTCCTGCACGGAGTTTAAGCATGCGGCATTTGCAACCCAGGCACATTTCAAGAGGAGGAACGCCAACGGACGCGAGGTGTGGAGAAAGTCCCCACCTACACAGCAAGCACCACAGAAGACTTATTAAAACTGGAGCTTTGAAAAGCCAGCTCCCCCGACCCGGCCATGCGCAGGGAGCTGGGCCTGCGAATCGTTTCCGCCCCGCGAGCTCTCAGGAATCAGGTATCTGCTTCCTCGCTGAGCACCTACAGAGCCTAGCACATAGTGGGCTTTCCAGAGTAAAATGACAGCAAGAGCACGTGAAACCTAAAATCACATCCCTAGACGCAACAGAGAGCACGTTCTGTCAGCGCGCGGCAAAGGATTTGGTGCAGTGTGCAAGTTTACACTCTTCCCCTCAGGCATTCCTGAAACAATGAGCCAGGGGATGAAGACCGGTGGGCGCTTTCTGAGACCAGAAGTCAAGACTGCAGGGCCGCTGGGGAGTGACCAGGAGGGGCCAACTCTGCAGGCGAAGGGCCTGGTCCCGCCAGCTCCAGGACCCGTCTCATTACTAAGGCGATGCCGGGCTCATCTGAAAGCAGCCCGCTAAGGACGTAACAGGCCGAATCACTCGCGTGGGCCCGTGTGTGACACCGGTGCAGACCTGAGCTCCTGGCCAGCCAGGGTGAGGGCCGCGCGGCCCTGCCTGCCCAGGCTGCATGCTGCCCGCCAGCACAGGGGCCAGGGCGCCTGCAGCCTCCCTGGGCTGGGGCTGACCGCTGCTGGAGCTGGCTGCTGGCCCGGGCCTCACCAGCAGGGGACCCCTCAAGCGGCCCAATCTCGGCGTCCTGGGAGTGGAGTCCCCCACAGGAGCTGGGCCTGGCCCCTGCATGTCCTGCGTGACCTCCCAGAGCCTCTCCGCAGGACACGCAGTGCCCAACGAGCTTCCCCTCCAGGGTTTTATTCCCAAGACGGGGAAGCACAGACACTGCGCTGGTGAGCCGGCATCTCCTGCGCCTCAGTCTAGGCCCCGCGTTCAACAGGTGGCCCGTGGGACTCGGCTCGTGGGCAGGCGGTGAAGCGATTTCCAGGGAAGATCTGAGCAGCAGCCACCGTCGAGCGAGGTCTCACCTTCCCAAGGTTTGGGGGGAACAAGACTTAGCTGCATGGGAATGTTATAAAATTGTTTCTCTGCAGACTTAGGCACACAAACTATTTTCAGCCCACCCATGTGTTCAGCGCGCTCCCCAGAATTCCCTTACACCCCCAGTTTAGCAAAACAACATGTTGACGCCTCAAAAGTTTAAAATAGAACTCGACAGCGAATCACAGAGGCCATGGGCCCAGAGGAGATACATTAGCGTTATCACTTACCAAGCCCTATAAACCGAAGATTTATGACAAGCCCGGGTAATGCTTTCTGAATCTGCACTTCAATAAATCCAAGTGCAAACATGTGACACCCAGTCAATAATATTTACAAAGAACTTTCCATCGGGGGCCTCCCTGGTGGCGCAGTGGGTTAAGCAACGCACTATGAAGCAGACCGCAGCCACTGCAGCACGAGTTCGATCCCTGCTGCCGGCCAGGGAGGGGATCCACATGGCGCAGCAGACCTCTCCTGCCTCACCCGCTGCCCCCCTCAGCAGTGTGCTTCAGCCCATCTGTCTGTTCTGCTCCCCGCTCTGTCTCTGGTGGATCCTGTCAACCCCCACATCTCTGGCCTGTACCCCAGTGCTTGTGTGCATGAGTAAATATTTAAAAAAGAACTTTCCATCCGGTATTTGTTAGGCCACGTTTCACACTGAGGCGGTAAACTGCTGCGCCTTGGGCAGCCGATGGCAGAAGACCAGCTGGGGGGGGCCTAGTGCTGCGACCGGGGGTCCCTTTTCCCTCCACCAGCCCTGGGGAGCAGCCACACCGGCTCCTCGCTCAACCGCCCCGAACCCCCCAGTGCACCCTCTTCTGAGGCTTTCTCGGAAGCAGAGCCTCGAGAGCTGACGAGGGGCTGAAACACCACCACCAAGACGTGACCACAGGGAGCACGGACACCGCCGGGGCGGGAGCAGTGCTGAGAAGGACCAGTCAGACGCCCGCTCGGCAAACCGCTCGCCCTTGCTCAGCGCGAGCTGCACTTTCAGCTGCAGCCTCACCAGTCCCCAAGTTCCCGTTTGAAATGCAACAGCGTCTTCCCTGGTTGTTTCTTTCAGCTTCACGGAGCGTCAAGACCACACTCAGCGTGGTGTTACGCCGTCTCCACCGACAGCAATGCGATTCCGTCGTCTGTATTTGTATTTTATTAAAATTATGTATAATATAGGCAATTACATCATTTATATAGTTACAAAATTAACTATAAAAACACATAATGACACTCAGATCTAATGACGCCAGTGCTTATGCCTATTTCTTATCACTCCTCTTCAGCAAGCGATAGCCATCTATGCTGGTTCCAGAGGGAGCCGAAGGCTAATTCCCTTATAGCTGTTCTAGAAGAAACTGAGCACTCGCCAACTAGAAAGCAATGCCATCGCTACTCTCCAGAAAGAAAATGCTAGGACTCGACTAAGTCTTCTGCATAAAGGTTTTGAAGTTTTACACTCAAATCTACTCTGACCCAAAGTGTCTTCATTTAGTTACTACAAAAATCTTACAGCAGAGATCTGTTACTTTTCTATGTATTAAAATATTTTTGGGGGGCCTCCCTGGTGGTGCAACCAGTTGAGCGCCACACTGTGGCGCTTCCGTGGCCACTGCAGTGAGTTTGATCCCCGGCCAGGGGGGCACCCGCATGGCGCAGCTGACCTCTCCTGCCTCCCCTCAGCAGTGTGTTTCAGTGGATCTGCCTGTCCTGCTCCCCGCTCTGTCTCTGGCGACTCCTCTCACCCTCCACTTCTGGCCTGTACCCCAGCTCTTGTATGCATAAAACCTTTGATAAAAAATTTTTCACTCTTAATCTTACACGATTTAGATTCGGTCACGCTCCACTGTATTAAACCAGGGCTCCCACTGCCTATCTATTTCTACTTGCTCATCTCTTCAATGTATGTTTTCCAAAAACACGCCTTGTTCTAAAACCACAAAGAATTCCTTTTAAAACCCCGAGAATGAATCTGCACCCGTGGGGAAATCACCACCCTGACTCAGGCTGACTGAACCACCATGTAGCTGCAGATTCCCTTGACGACAGGGCAGCACCATCTGACAGGCAAACTGGGAGGCGCTGCCTGGGTCCGGTGGCCCCACTTACTGGGCAGCTGAGGCTGGGGACATGTCCTCCATCTTTTGGCTTTCTAGCCTCAATTCTACTCAAGCGGTTAATGTGGACTCAAAGCCTATGTGACTCGAACTTAGAGTTTTCATGCACCTGCCCAAAAAGAAACCACCGCTAGTTTGTGGGATTAAAAAGTAGCAGAGAGGGGGCCTCCCTGGTTGCACAAGGGGTTAAGTGCTGCACCATAAAGCACCCGCAGCCACTGCAGGGCAAGTTCCATCCCCAGCCAGGGAGGGACCCATAGGGCACAGCAGACTCTCCTGCCTCCCGCTGCTCCCTCAGCAGTGTGTTTCAGTCCATCTGCCTGTTCTGTCCCCCACTCTGTCTCTGGTGAGTCCTCTCACCTCCCTAACTCTGGCCTGTACCCCAGTTCTTGTGTGCATAAGTCTTAAAAGTAGTACAGAGAACACTAAAGGACGGGGGATCCTCAAAGAGAAGCATGATCCCCAACGCCAGCGGCTCCAGCCGGCCGCCTTCAGCCGAGCATGGGGCACAGCCCCCTCCCGCCCCAGCAGAGGCCGCAGCAGGCCCTGCGAGGATGCTCAGGGCAGACGCAGCCAGAACCTCGCTTTCCAGGAGCATGTCACCAGAATTTCGGGTGTCACCGCAGAAGCCAGGGTTCTGAGGGCCTGGCGCACGGGACAGACCCCGTGTGGTGGGGATGCGAGGAGGATCTGGAGTTCAGGTCCAGAGACGGGGGAGCCCCAGCAGGGCAGCTGCCCAGAGGATTTCAACTGAGTCTTCTGGGGCTGAGCCAGAGAGCACGTCCATCAGCAGAGACCGGCCGGGGAGAGGAGCAGAACCGGGGCGCGGCCTTTTCCCATGGCTGTTCCCCACTTCTCCTTAATATCCGTGACAAGCCGAAGGGGGCGTCTCCTCGGCCGTGAGGTCAGTGCTCCAAGCAAGAAAAGCTGACCCGGAAACAGCGCACTTCCTCTCCAAGGCCGAGGGCGGCCCCGGCCCCATGCAGTTGGCTCACCCACCCAGCGCCCTGAACCCCAGCCACAGCTGCTGGGCCCTGCCCCGTCCCCCCACTGGTCTGGCTTTAATCACCGTGAAGACGGGGGAGGTCAGGCTGGGGCGAGCGGAAGGGAAGCCGACCACGGTCGGGTTGGGAAAGCCAGCACTCAGGCCCGGCCTGACAGCGCCGAACACCCACCTGGAGCGCCCCCCGCATCCCACATCCTCAGCCACACAGAGACCACGGTGCAGGTGCCTTGGTGGGCTCCTCCCCCAGGACAGGGGGCTACGGCATCTGAGCCCAGCTGGCAGGCTTTTTTATGACAAATTAAGATTTATGCACACGAGAGCTGGGGTATGGGCCAGAGGTGCAAGGGTTCACCAGAGAGAGCGGGGAGCAGAACAGGTGGGTCGAATGAAATCAACTGCTGAGGGGAGCAGCGGGGAGACAGGAGAGGTCTGCTGCGCCCTGTGGTCCCCTCCCTGGCTGGGCTGAACTCGCGCTGCTGTGCTGAGGCTGCTTCACAGTGGGGTGCTCAACCCGCTGCCCCACCGGGAGGCCCACACACCTCACTTTTGACTTGTTTCGGATGAACCCCCACAAAGAACCTCCTCCCCTAATCCGAGATCTGGGTAAAGCAGCCAATGCATAGGCCAGAAGGGCAGTGAGACTGGAGAGATTTCCAGCTCTCCATCTTGCGTATTTCTAGAAACACTCTGGGGCGGGGCAGGGCAGCTGAACTGGCAACATCACAGCGGCTCCCCACGGTGAGATGCCCGAGTGCAGAGGACCACCCACTGGCGCAAGCACTCCAGCAGCGGTGCCAGAGCACTCAAGTCCCAGCAGTCTTTCCTACGGCCACGTTTCGATCTCTGGAGCCCAACCTCCCTCCGCCATGCGCGCTCGTCTTTAAGCTGCATCCAAACCACATGAAAGAACAGACTCCACCAGGCTGTACTTACTTCCTTCAACACCTTTGCTAAATTACAATCAGAAAATAAAGAACCCCAGATTTCTGCATCAAGGCGTAATTCCAGCTTGACTCAGGCATGCATGCAATATACCCGAGTATCCCGGTTCTTTAGGTCACTTTCTACCAAACTCCCCACTTCAGGGAGGTGGATGTGGGGTTCCAGCCTGTCACCCACAGGCAGGTTCAAGTTCAGTCCACAGCAGTAGCTGTCCTCCTTAGAACGCCTCCCTATGGACGAGTGGCCTATTAAATGTAACTACTCATTTATGCTTCCAATATTTTCATTTGTTCAGGAGACTTGAGTTAACATCAGGAAAAAGTTGAAATCTGTCTCTAAGACATTGTAACATCAGGACAGACCACTGCATCTACAAAATCTTGGTAGAGACGCATTACATTTTAGATGACTTTAATGGCAACTAGGGTACACAGCTGCATTTGCATAGGAAATGGAAGTGGGCGATGTGTGCCGCCCCAGAATCAGAGGACAAATAAATGCACCCATAAATACAGCTGGAGACAGCGCGCGAGTTCGTCACATGAGCTGTTAGGAATGAGACCGCTCAGACTGCAGACCGGCACCCCTCAGTGCCGAGATGCGCTCAGTCCCCCGCCCAAGCCAGCCAGACGCTCCCTCCAGGGCAACTCTGGAGCATGCTTTTATAATCAGGGGAAGCTTGGAACGACAAGGCCCTAGTTTTATTTGAAAACTAGCTTGGTTCCTTATTTCCAGCAAAAAAGCAAATAGCATCAACTTGTGGAATAGGAGATTGGGGCCAATGTGAGCATCTGAATCTCAATGTCCCAGCTCTGCATGCTGAGCTGGTCCCACGCCACCTGGGGGCCCCCAGACAGCGCGGGCAGGCCCCCGTCGGCTGAATGCAGATCTGAAAGGCTGGAGAAAATAAATGAACTGCCTGCTTTTCATTATGTTCCAGTCTCAGGATGGGGGTACATCTGGTTTTCTGATTACACTTTCCCGTAGTAAAGAAAATTCTAGCCTGGCAGGTCAAACCAGCTGATGGCTAGCCAGTTCCAATTACTGACCTGCCTCTAACCTCAAAGGGGAAAAAAGAAAACCCTTTTTACTTGTTCTTAGAAACCGAAATATGGGTGGAGAAGGTTGCTGGGTTTTCCTTGATTAATTAAAGTTGCTTATTCAAATTGTGCTTTAGTACATAGTCTTTAATTATAAACAAAATAATGCCTGACTTCCTCTATAAAACACTCAAAGGCAAAGAGAAAGAAAGCCTAGATGCTTTTATTCCTATAATAAAAAACAAAAGCACAGTAATTTCAAAATGGCATTTGGAACTTGATTTGTTCTGTTTAATGATAAAAGACAGTATTTCTCAAAGACGACAGTGTCCACGGAGATAAGGTTTTTTGAGGCTTTTTGAAATGGGCTTTACTGTAAAAGCTACTTCCAACTCCTGCATAAACGTCACCATGGCTTTGATGGAGTCTGCTCAACAGTACATGCCTTGTGAATTCTGATATGTTCATCTAATCGAACTTGCGTTTCACCCCCAAAAAAACCCCATCACTTCCCAATTTATGGAGGAACTGACCACACAACCCAACTTCTACCAAGCGTCTCAAAGCAAAAGGAAGCGTCCCCTGCACTAGAAGCAGCGATGCAGGCGCGGGGCTTGCGGGGGCTGGCAAACTGCCACTGTGTGTTCCCATTCGGACTTAGACACTAATACTTCTGTGTCAGGTTAAACTAGGTAAAATTGCCAATACTCAACCTTGACCTCTGAGAACAATTTCAGAAGGTCAGCTCGCATTCCAGATTTTGAACATAATGAAGCCAGTCCGTTCACTATATCTAAATTGTCACTTTTCATCTCTTACCACTGAAAACGCTTGAAATAATTTCGCAACTATGGAAAAGGCTGGACTGACAGGCCCTGACTTGTTTGCAAACACACCATCTCAAGCCTTTTCCATACCTCCTCGCAAGCACGCCGATGTGTCCTCCCTCCACAGCAACATGCATTCTGCCTGACATCCCTCCCTCCCTTGCCCATTTTCTAGAAGCAGCGATGATGGAGACCTGAGGAGCAAAGTCACAGGTACCCTCAGCCATTTGCGGGGTCTGGACTGGCCAGTCTCCTTCACAGCCCATTAAGCAGATACCGAGTCTCTGGAACTTTTTTATAAGACAACCAATCTGAGACGAACATGCTTGCCTTGCACGCTATTTTAGCTAAGGCACGCCGGCAGACTCCAGACGTGCACACGCACTTCCCATCATGCCTGGTAACTTGTCCCCCCCCCCACCCCATATTCTGTAGTCTTGAGATTTCAGTTCGATATTTTTGGCTGCTTCCTCTAGAGCTACCATCTGTGTGCGGGCGTATCAAACAAACGCGAGCACCTCAGCGTCGACTGTGCAGTGACAAGGGGCAGGAGAGCACCGCAGTTAGCCAGGGCTGACCGGCAAGAGGAGAGCGAGTACCCTCAGCTCGCAGTGTCACGGGGACCAGGGGCTGCTGAGACAGGCAGGTGGAATTCTCACCACTAGCATCGGACACCACCAGCCCCTCTCTGCCACCATTTGGCCCTCACTGTAGGTGAGGGTCTGTCGTGTTCCGCCTCTCGGCCACGCTCCACAGCCAGCCAAACACTGACCATTAAAAGCACCCTGTTTACTGCAGCACTATAATATATGGAAACCACCCAGATGCCCCCAAACAGAGGACGGACCAAGCTGATGCAGTACGGCACGTATACACAATGGAGCACTATGCAGCAATCAAAAATGATACTCACACCATCGCAGCAACATGGAGCTAGAAGGGATGATGCTCCGTGAAATTACCCAGAAGGAAAGAGTATCAGATGGTTTCACTTCAAGGGATATGGGGGAACCAAAGAAGGGATCAAAAAAATTAACCGGCAACTAAGTCAGACATTCTACAGGGGAGGGGGGCCCCCAACACAGGGAGGGGAGCGCACAGGGACTGCAGTGACGGCGCACAGGTGAGCTGGTGCTGGGGATCTTACTGGGACTACCCTGACGCACAGGTGAGCTGGTGCTGGGGATCTTACTGGGACTACCCTGAGAGGAGAAAGCATGCACTGTACAAAAAGACTGATGTAAACAAAAAAGCCGCCAGAATGAAAAGCTGTCAGCAGGGCAAACGGCCTCTGTTCTCTGGGCCACGCTCCGCTTCATTCTGCTGCTAAAACCAGCAAAAGTTTTAAAACAAAGCACTTTCCACCTGGCCGCCTGCAGGGCAGTGCGGCCCTCTTTGTCCTGCCTTGCCCCAGGCGGGACAAACTGCAGCTCTCCAGCCGCCTGCCCGACCTGGGCTGCCCACCCCAGACCCCTCTAATCTGAAGGGCCGTCCCTTTGCCTGAGAAATGGAGTGCGGGAGGTCTTCCCTCCAGCCACACAGGCAGTTTGAGGCCGACTGGGGACGCTGGCGCTGCTGCCTCGGGGGTCATTTCCGTTCACAAGGAAAAACCAAAGGCAGCAGCCGCGCTGGCGGCCACACACCTCAGCAGGCACCCCAGCCCGACCCCAAGCACGGCCCCTGCGCCCCCCGCCTCTCCCCACCCCGAGAGGCACGGCCAGGAAGCCCTCAGGCTCCCCACCCAAAGCGGGTGCCTCCCCCCTGCTGTCACCCCACGGGCCCGAGTCCACTTCGGATACCCGTGAGCCACCCTGGTGGGCCCGCGGATGCCCCGGGACAGCCCGCTGCGCCGGGAACACCAGGTGCTGGTGGCCAGGCACCGACAGACTCAGGGCTTCGGGCCTCCTGCATCCAGACAAGGACGCTGGCCGTGCTCACTTGCCCGCGGCCCCACAGCCAGACAGCAAACTGGGGGCCGAGTCCAATGAGAGAAGTTCGGGGGACAAGCACTCCGTCTAACAGACGCACCTGCTCCACCCCAGCCCCACCGCCTCCTGGCGGCCAGGTCCGTTCACCCTCAGGGCGGGTCTGCCATCAGTGCCCTTCCCACGTTTATGGTTACCCCAAGCCTCAGGACAGCCCCTTTTCCTTCCACAGCTTTTTCCCCAAGGAGCTGGCCGGCCTCAGTGTGAAGCCCTACCCTGAGGGTGCCAGCCTCTCAGCCAACTTCCAAGCCCACAGCCCCTCAGTGTCTTCAGCCCAAAGCTCCAGGCATGTTCATAAACCCCCTGCACTTGCCTGCCTGCCTTCCCGGTCTCTTCAACAGCTCCCCTTCTCCTGCTCTGGACCATCAGACTAACAATCAAGGCCAAGTCTGGTGCGGAGAAGCGGGCACACACCTATACCCGCCCCATCCACCATGGCCAGCCAGAAGCTGCCCCTACACCCACCAGGGTCCTGAGCTCCCCCCCACACCCCAGCTCAGCCGGCAGCAAACAGCGGCCAAGAACCACAGGCTCCCCCAGATCAGCGTTTCTCAACCTCGGCACAGCTGGTGCGCTGCGTGGGGTGGTGCGTGGCTGCGGGGGGCCACCCCGGACATTCTGGGATGGTTTACAGCACCCCCTTCTCTACTCGAGGCACAACCACAGACAGTGGCGGAGGCTGCCAGCGCCCCTGGGCACAGACCCCCGAGGAAAACCACAACGCAGCACGGCTTTTGCGAGCCAGTTGCTCCGGTCACCTGACTTGGGTGACCTGGCGACAGGAGGACGGACAGACTGCACACCTGCCGAGGCGCGCTTTGACTGTGACGGGGCTGGCAGCCTCAAGGAGCCACCATTACAAGCCTACATCCTGCAGGTGGCCCTACGGCAGGTGACCTCTGCGTGCTGTACTGCAGATTCAGGAAGGGGGTGGCCGCAGCTGCCAATCTGCAGGACTGTCTGCTCCAGAGCAGTAAGGCGCTAGACCCAACAACTCCCCTTGCGAAGCTTCGGCAGGAGCTCTCAGAACAGCACAGTGCTTTCCCCACGTTCGTGCAGAGGACCCCTCGGCCGAGTTCCCGTGGTGTCCCCCCACCCGGCACTAGCCGCAAGGCCGGCCGCAGGGAGGACGCCACAGGTGATGTGACACGCTAGAGCGCATGTGAGCTCTGGTCCAAGCTCTGGTCCGTGCTTGATCAAAACTTGAATTTTAAACCCTAAATGAGGCCCACCAATTTTAAATCTCTTTCCTCCCCATCCAAACCACACAATCAATTACATATGCATTTTCCTTCAAAAGCCTCATCTCTCCAAAGAATCCTGTGCCTTTATCCAGGGATTATGAGGCAAAAAACACAAGCTTGACTCTCTTCTGAGGGAACTACCAGGTAATTAAAAGTTTCACAAGTGAAGAATCTATCCATTAGTTTAGGACAAAGTTTGGCTTGAAGCAAAGAACCAAATTAAATTAAAAACCTAAGTCATTGGTTGTGAGTGTGTAGTTATCGAATCTTACCCCTGGTCTTTATTCTCTGTAATCAATGGAAACATTCTTTCATGTCCTCTGAAAGGAAGCAGCCCAGTCCGCCAAGCCTGCCGCTCCCCCTCCTCCAGCAGCGCCCCCAAAGCGCTAGGACCTCGAGGCCCACACGCCCAGGACAGAGGAAGCCCCTGGACGCAGAGGTCAGCCACGCCCCACCAGAGACGGCCAGCTGGTCTCCTGCGGCAAGCCCGGCATCGGCCACGGTCTCTGGGCCCCTTCCTGGTCCCCGGCCTGACCCTGCCCACGCTCCCGCAGCCCATTCATGCTCCGCTACTGCTGCTCTGACGGAATCCTCCTCCCTGTCCTGCCGCAGCCTGGCAAGCGAATTCCAAGCCCGGGTCAACCCGAGTTCAGGTTCTCTGCCAGGACAGACGGAGGCGCCTGGGGAGCCACAGGCCCCTGGTCTCGGTTCTCGTTAATGGCCACTAAGCTCAGGGTCCTCCGAGCCGCGAACCACCGCTCCATTTCTATGCCCCACTCTCTTCCACCCCCCCTCCCCGCTCCAGTGCCTGCTTGATTTCTGCGTAAAGATGCAACGAGAGGCTTCCATCGCTCCCACCAGTAAGTCAGCATCGTCTGCACCCACGTCCTCGCCTTCCCATCCCAGGAGGGGGGCTTCCTAGAACTGCAGGAGCCCCACCCCCCACTCCGGGGAGTTCCTGTGCATTCTCTCCCCTGTGCAGCAACAGCCCAGCCCCGCAAGTAGACCACCCCAGCGCACCCCACCGCCCTGAGTCCAGAAAGGGGGCCACAGAGCCGCGGTGCTCCCACAACCTCCCTCGGGGACTCGCTCACTGCTCCACAGCACCCCTCCTCATGCTGCTCATCTCCCTGACACCCCAGGTGAGGAAGCCAGGGCTCCGCCTGCAGACCTCCCCTCTCCCCACATTCCCTCCCGGAGGTCTCAGCTCCCCAAGAACACATACCCCGGTTTTCCCAGAGCTGCATACTCCTACCCAGGAGGCCACGTCACACACTTTTCTGCAAAGTCTGACGCTCAGATTGCAAAGTCAAGAGCCAAAACCCCCGTCTCCACTTGCCGTGCAGAAGGGCACCCCCTCGCAGGGGGCTGGTGCACCCCACAGTGCAACGCTCACAGGGGAGGCAGGGCGGGGCGAAGCGTCACTGGGGACTTATGAGAACGCGTCTGAGCCGAGCGTCGGGTTTGCGCGAACGTGCACGGGGGTCAGAGCCAGCGGAGCAGCGCACCAGGCAAATCGTCAACCTGCAGCAACGTCCTTGAACCAACTTTGCACTTTTAGTGAATTTGCGGTTTTACGTACATAAAACGAAGGTGGACAGTCGCCGACTGTCCCGCCGTCACCCCACAGCCGCGTCAGGAAGCCACGGGCACCGCACCTTCAAGCACCAAGATCTGGCGGCCGTCACACCCCCGCAGGGACCAGCGCCCTCCATCCGCACCCCACACCGAGGGGGGTGGCCGCCCCGTCTTATCAGCCGCTGCAGGGCAGGGCCGCCCTCCCACACCCACCTGCTTCTTCCAGAGCAAGGTCGGGCTCCCGGCGCCCACCCACCGGCTCAGCTCCAGGCCATGGCGCTGGCCACACCCAAGCCACAGGCAGGACCAGCGCTCCTGCTGCCCGGTCTTCTCATCCATCTGGCTCCCTCTACCCAGTCTCAAGACCCGCCCCTCTCCTCCTCACCCCTGCCCAGGGCTCACCCCTTGTCCCTTGTTTTTCTCCGTCGGGGTTTGGTGGTCTCCTTGAAGGCGCAGGCAGCATCTTTAGCGCTGTGGCTCCTGCCCGCACCGCCCCTCTGTGGCCCAGACACACACACACGCACCCGCTGTCCCAGGAGAGCCGCTGACGGGACTAGACCTTCATTATCTAGTTCCTCGCTCCAGTGGGAAAAGCGCTCCATCTGTCCCCGCAGCGTGCCTTCCTGGCGCCCCCCACGGCAGACATGGGCTCACCCCCCTCCGAGGCCCAATAGTTAGCGTCAGAATACGTGACCGGACACACTCAATAGACGCGCACTAAATGAAGGAATTGATCGCGACAAGACTGAGCAAAAAGGCTAAGCCGAGGTTGGTGAGAGTAGCCCGCAGGAAAAGGGGATGCGGGGGCACAATCGCCAGCAAGTCGCTGGCTGCAGAAGAGCCGGTCTCTGGCCCAGCACCTGGAGGCTCTGCTGCAGCCCTGGCTCCAGGATGGGGAGGGGGGGCACCCCACCCACGCACAGCGCTTTAGGACAACACAAGCTGGAGAGGGGAGGAAAACCTGACGCTTGAAGAACAGCTGAAAACACTGATGTTGAATCGAGGTGGCTCAGCCTAGGATTTAGAGAGGTACGTGCCGGCTGTCTTCAAACACTTAGCAGTGTCAGGTTTGAGGGGGATTACACTGTCCACCACTGCAGAAATCAAACCGCCTTTTGAGAGCAGTGGGTCTACTCAAGACAAACTTTCCAGGAACTGGAGCCAGCGGAAGCAGCGGCAGCAGCAGACAGGACCCCCACAGCAGGCCCGCCTGGTGCTCTGTCGGGAGCCGCCAGACGGGCTTGACCGAGGGGACAGGCCAGACAGGCTTGGCCCGAAGGGAAGGGCTTGCTGAGGCGCTTCCTACTCTACATTCTAGAACTAGGGGGCCGCAGAGGGGAGGCTTGTCCACGCAAGGACTGACGCGGCCAGGGCGCCCGGGACAGGAGACCAGCTCAGCCCTGCCCCCCGCGGGGCCTCTGGGCGACTGGACAAAGCAAACGCGATCAGCTAAAAGCCACAGCACACACGGCACTTGAAATCAGAGCTCGCAGCTGGTGAGGGACAACAGCGCACCTGGTCTTGACGGGGACAGAGAGGAGACACCACAAGGTCAGGAACCTGGACCCCACGAGGAGGTGGGGCAGAAGGGGTTGCACCCAGTGACAGGGCCAACGCCCAGACCCAGAGGTGCGACACCCACAGGCCTCAGCTGCTGCAGGGAGTGTCAGGAGCAAGGTCTAGAGGCGAAGCCATAAATGTCCACCCACGGCCCAGCCATGTCCTGCCAAGAGGGTAAAGCCTAGCACTGCCCCACAAGGGGCAGCGTCCTCTGCCCACCTGGACTATGCAGGCGCTTCTCTTCAAGCCTCTCCTCTGCAGGGCAGCGGCCTCCTGCCTGCCGGTGACCTGCACCTGCTGGGACTTCTCCTCACTGACCTCCCTCAGTGAGGCAACCCCTCAAGGCCACCGCCTGCGACCACAGCCTTTCAGCAGACCTGTCCCTTTGGGGCAGCGCTTCCTGCCCGCTGGTGTCCGTGCAAGAGCCTTTTACTTTCCTGTCCCTTTTCCAAAAATACACCTGCTCTTTAAAAAGTGAGCGTCTGCCTCGTGGAGAAACTTGCCTGGGAACTCACCACGTGCTGAACAGGGGGCTCTGAGGAACCTTTCCCAGGGTGAACCCAAGAACCCCACACTCCAAAGACATCAGTCTCAACAGGGCAGAGGGACCCGCGGGTAACAGGGTGGTCCCCAGAGAAAGTTCAGCTCTGGGATCCCGGCCCCACCTTAAGTAGGGTGGAAAGGCGCAGGGGTAAGGAAAAAAAAGGGAGAACAGCAGCAAAACAGAGCAGCAAGGAGACCTGGGAGAAGCACAAGGAGCAGACAAAAGCTACGCTTACATTTTAATCCTAAACTGGTTAAAACACATGTGAGTAAAGAGCCCGTGGGGAACTTAATAGTTTTTATCTTAATTTTAATTTTGCTCTTTTCCTCCCAAATCTGTCTTTCTAACCCTCTTCTATAGGTCTCCACCAAAAGGTACTTTAAACATGTGGCAAGTTTTTGGGCCTTTAGGTCAATCCTATTTAACTAAACATTTACTCTCGAGGGCCCGGGTAACTAAGTGCTTAATTAACTATTCTTTATCTTTTCTACATTATTCCCTAACTGTGTTAAAGTTCCTTTGCATTAACAGTCTGTCTTGACGCGGTAGGTGGCATAACCCACTTAAACGTCTCAAACTTCCAAGGTGCCTCCCCTGTCCTGTGACACCTGGGGGAGAAGCTTAGACGGACCCCAGCCCCGGGGACACCGCGACCTGCCTGGGCTCCACTTGCCGCTCAGGGGCACTTAACAGCCTGCTCCGTGGGAGGCAGACGGGCCTGGGCTCCGGTGGTTTGTTGGAACGCACTTTAAACAAAAATAAATGTCCCTTTGGAGAGACACCTCCTGCCCGAGCCCCCAAGGCCAGGCAGAGATACCTCAAGGACGCGTCGCCCTCGCCCTGCTCCCGCCCAGAGCGCTTGCACCAGGCCCCGGAGAGCCGCTGGACGCCGCGCAAGCACACCTTTATTGACGCGGCCTCCCCGCGGCCCTGCCGACCCGGCACCTAGCGCGTTTACCCGGAGGGCGCCCGGTGCGCCAGGCCCGGGAGCCCGAGGCACGGAGCGGCGGTGAGCGGCCTCGCCTGGAGACCGGCCTTGGTGACCTGCCGGTGACTGCAGGTGTCTGGGGGCCAGCTGGCCGGGCTGGGCCCCGGCTGCTGCTGGACGGCCCAGAGAAGGCCGCCTGAGGACCGCAGGCCCAGAGCCTGCACGGGGCACTCAGGCCAGAGCAGCACGTGGGCAGCCAGGGCCGGCCACCTGGGCTGGCTGCAGACGCCGCAAGTTTGTCACCCACACCTGGAGCCCCCTCGTTTTGCGCGCGAACAGGTTTGCGCAGCATCCACAGCCACTCAAAACGCTCCGGGAGAGCTCAGTGGGCACGGTGGTGCCCCATGGGGTGGTGACACCTGAGCGGGTACCCCGTATTACCTGTTACAAAGTTTAACTCTGAATTAAAAACCCTTGAGTAGCCAGCGGGGTCACAACCAAACCCCAGAAGCGGGACCCCTGAAAAGGGGGGCAGGAGGGGGCGGGGGCAGGAGGGGGC
>JAGFMF010011662.1:7652060-7668856 GCA_019455555.1 Galemys pyrenaicus
GGAGCCCCAAGCTGGCGTCTCCAGGCCCCGGGCCCCCCAAGCTGGCGTCTCCAGCCTCCTGGAGCCCCAAGCTGGCGTCTCCAGGCCCCGAACCCCCCAAAGCTGGCGTCTTCAGCCTGTTAAGTTTTCCCGACTCACTTCACTCTCTCCCAGGGGTGTCCTGTTTCGCCACCCCTTTCTGTCCGGGGCGTTACCCTTCCAGAACACACCTGTGACATCCCTCCCCCCCAAACCCAGAGAAGACCCCCCAGCCTCAAACCCAAAGTGTGAGCAGGGCTCACAGCATCCCCCCAGGCTGGAACCCGCTATCTTCTCCTTACCCATGTAACCCCCAAGCTAACCCAAGGCCGCCCCAGGGAAATGTCACCCTACAGTTCTGGACGCCCATACTCTCCTACTGGCCCAAAGGGCCTCGGCCACCCCAGCTTCTCGAAGCGCCCCACTTACTGGGACTCCTCGACGGGCGCGTCCTCCCGCCTCAAACCGCAGCGCGAATAGAAGCCCGCGCGCTCCCCGCACCTTCCTTTTATAAGGACGCTTGTGATTGCGGGCACCTGGCCGGCCCAGGGCGCTCTCCATTGGACCACGCTCAGCGCCTCCCCGCTGCCTCTCCCGCCCTCGTGGCGCGTCACCTGACTCACTCGCAGGCGCTCGCGGGTGCCCATCGCAGGTGCGCAGCGCGCAGCCACGTGACCCGCCTGCCCGCTCCTAGCCCCGGTGCCCGTGTTCCCGCGCAGGCTTTCCCGCCGGCGCGCCCCTCTTGCCTACAGAAGCGCCCCCTGCACCCCCAGGGAGGTTCTCCAGGATGCCACCTCCCTCGCCACCTTGTCTGGACGACCCGAGGTCCGCGGTGGGCTCCCTGTGCTGACCCCCGCTCTGCGCCGGCTGAGGGCTCGCGGGGCCACGTGCCCACCCGCCCTCTGCCTTGGGTCGCGCGGACCGCCCTGCGCCTGGCTGGGGTGTCCGCGGGGGAAGGCCCAGACCCGCAGCTGTCGGCACAGTGGTTTGCTGGGGTTCCAAATGCTCGCCCCCCTGCCCGTCGTCGCTTTATTGTCAGCATGTGCGTGTCTGTGAACGCTGTCCTTGCCCGTATGTCAAGTGGTTTGTCTTGAAAAGACCTTGACTTGGGAGCATCTCTGTAGATTCTTGGCAGTGACTGAACTTAGCGAGCAACCAGGGAGCCCCTCGTGTTGTCAATATTTATTTTTGCTCAAATTCTGTTGAGGGCGGAGCGTCGGGGTCCAGGAGCAGAGCCTCGTGGCAGTCTCCGCGGTTGCAGAGACGAACCGGCGCCTGTGCGATGCCATCTGCAGCGAGTTGTGTGATTGACCCCCGACGCTATCTCCGAAGCCTGATCTTCTAGAAATAAGGCCACGCTAGACGTATGGCTGCATTTCCAGTCATTTTTTCCCTCTTCTACCCAAAGCTGTAGTACTTCACAGAACTCTTTTTAATTATGTATGAACTAATAACATTGGAGGAATATAAATAATTTACATTAGTGATCATGTTCATTTTCTATTCCTCGAAATAGAACTACTCTGCATTCTGTCCCTCACAAAATCAAGCATAGCGTATAAAGTCGGGATGGAGCCACATGTGGCAAGTGTAAAATATCCTAGTGCGGTCCAGGAGCTGAATGCAATCGTTCGCGTCAGCTATGCTTAAAGTGAATGGATGAGAGTGTGTACAAGGAAGAAATCATGAACAGTCCAATTAAAATAGAATGACATCAGCAGAATGTTACTTAGGGTAAAAACTTCCTTCCTTCGGTGAAGCTATGGATAAAAAAAGGGAAATAAGGAGAAAAAGAGCTGGCTGTGTGTGCGGAGTGTGTGCCTGTAAATACAGAACATACACAGAAACATGGGCCAGGAGAACAAGCATTAGGGAATGCAGAGATATTACAGGAGAGAAAAAAATATTAGAGAAAACTGGCGTTTATTTTTTAAAGATGTATTTATGTATGCACACAAGAGCTGGGGTACAGGCCAGAGGTGCAGGGGGTTAGAGGACCCACCAGAGGCAGAGTGGGGAGCAGAACAGGTGGATCCACTGAAACACACGGCTGAGGGGAGCAGCGGGGAGACAGGAGAGGTCTGCTGCCCATGCAGCTCCCCTGTTTGGCTGGGGATCGAACTCGTGCTGCAGGGGCTGCGGATGCTTCACAGTGCTGTGCTTTGACCCGTTGGGCCACCAGGAAGACCCCAAAAACTGGTGTTTAGATTTGTTACCTAATCTATACAAAAACAGTTATGGAGGCCCTGACCTGGCATGGAGGACACGCACCCAGTTTCGCGAGCCCACCTGACAGGTGCGCCCGTTAGAAGCCATCAGCCTTCTGCTAACAGGAGTGCGCACGTGAGCTGCTGCCTCCTGTGGGAGGGCTGGGCCCTTCTTCTGGATCATTCTTCCTAGGCTGCCGCGATGAAGGTTCACAGTACAAGCTCCTCGGCTGGCCGGATGCTGCAACGCACTCACGCACACAACCCTGTCGGTGTGGCTCGGGCCCTTGAGGTCTGCTCTCTTGTGAGCCAGAGGGCCCAGCTCTCGGCACGGCCAGTGCCCTCCTGCCTCTGCACCCTGGAGCCCTCGCTTTGTGGCTAAGAAAGGCCCTGGGAGCTGGGACTCGTGAGTGTCTGAACTCGGAGCAATGTCTGAGTGTCCTTGTTTCTCAGCTGTAAGTTTACTGCCCAGCACCCCGAAAGTTCTGGACGTATCTAAAGCAGACCTTCATTTTCCTCGGGACTCCTCTGAATTGCAGAGCTCTTCAGCTGTTCTAAATCAGAAAGGGGTCAGGTGCACCTCTGAGCTGTGAGCGGCCGCTCAAATTGCCAGCGCAAAGGGCCCGGCTCCTAAGGAGGCCAAGCCGTGTCCACGTTACCCCAAAGAGACCCTTCAGTCGGACCCCAAGGCTGCTGCCTGGTGTTGAACTGGGGGAGCATCCCTCCTGTGACGGTGGGGAACTAGCAGCCTAGGTGTCTGTGGGGTACATGGAAAATTGTCAGGCTTCTCCGCCCTCCCCCATGGGTGTCGACGATGGACACCTGCGTCCTGCACGCAGCCTGATGGCGGCACCTCAAGGAGGGTGTGGGCATGTGCAGGTGGGCGCACCTGGGCTGAGACACGGCGCGTAAGGGCAGCGTCACGAGGATGCCAGCAGGAAGAAGAAATAACAAGGAGAATAAGCAGAACAGGGAGAAAGGCAGAAGCAGCAGCAACAGCGGAGATGTGAAAGGCAGAGGCGGCCCAGAGAGTGCAGATGCGCCAGGGGCTGAGAGCCTGCCGGCCTCCTGGCCCCCGAACCCCTGCCTGGCATGTACCTGGTTGCCTCTGATGTCAAGAGTACTAAAAGCCCGAAAAAGCCACCGAGGGCGCCAGGGTTTCTCCTTGGCGGGCCTGCAGGAATCACTGAGAACCTGCTGGAAGCCCTGCTGGCGCTAGTGTTACAGCCAGCGATTAGCTACACGCAGAAATAGCTCAGCAGACGCTCCCAGACCCAGGATTCTGTTATTCATGCTCTCTATGGGCAGTGCCAGCTGCAGGTGACTGACCGCTGTGACCGTTCTGGCTGCTGGACCCAGCGGCGAGGGCACCGCACCCCCTGCGGCCCACCTGCGTGATGCAGAGGAGCGGACGGAGCGGGCGAGGGCGACCTGCCAGCTTCGCAGGACAGCTGTGCTGTGCCACACCGATGCCCCAGGGCCCCGCGGCCAGCCACAGCGCGCACGGAGTCGCGGCCGCACTGACTCGGCCTGCGTTTGCCTGTTTATCAGAAGGCTGGCATTCTCCTCATCTCCGTTAGCCAAGTAATTTGTACCATTCCAAATGTAGCCATTGTTCAGGAAATGATTTAAAGATGATTCACATGTTGATGGTATTTAGCATCTACTGAAAGGATTTGTCACATTTCTGCTTTGCAGGGCCGCATGCGAACCTGGAAAGGCTCCCTTCGACAGGGTTTGGAGGGGGAAATGCCTGTTATGATGGCTGTAGAATCCGAAGATGCGGCGTTATTTACCTGCCCTGACAGCGCAGAGCGACACGGCATCGCTGGTCTGTGGGTGTCAGAACTCGTAGAGTTCTGTGGAGCACACCGGTGCAGACCGGCTCGCCACGAGACGCACGGAGGGCAAGACTAGCCAGCCTGGGCCAGGGCACGTGGACGCGAGCGGGAGCCCACTCTGCACAGGGTCACTGAGACGAGGAAGAGCGAGTGACCTGTGATGCCTGAATCCCAGAGAAATTCTACAACACCAGGAAGCAGGGTGGAAGCTGGACAAAGCCCTGCAGGACCATCAACACTTTATCGTAATTTTTCCTCCTCTGGTTGTCTCTGGTCCTGGGCTTGGGGCTTAGAGGTGGAACATCCTGGTGAACCCCAGCTCTGGAACTCCCCCGCTAGAGTCACGGGAGGTAAGTCTCTGTATACCCCAAACTTGGAAATTTCCTCACCTAAAATGGAGCTAAAAGTACTTAGGTGCTGAATCTGTCGTAAATAGTAAGTGAGCCAAGATTTTGGTTTTTGTATAAAAATGTGCAAAAAGTACTATTTTTATGTTTATCTGTGGGCTAATTATAGGGTGGAGATTAAATGAAGCAACAAATGCAAACATACTCTGTGAATGCAACAGGGCTACAGAAACATTTGACATTTGTGTGCAGAATATATGGAGTAAAATGAACTGTATTAATGTGACTCGAACCTTAGCTGAAAAGCCATCTGACTGTCATAGTCCACAGCAGCGTTCTTCACATTAGACAGACTGAAAAGAATCCAAATGCTCACCAACTAGTGAACTGTTCCGTAATTGTGGGGTATCCATTCTGTGGACACAACAGGACGATTCAGAGAAATAAGAGTTACAAACTCGTGCGACGGCGTGGAAAGATCTCGGGAGCACACCACGTGAGTGAACAAGCTCAAGCACGAAAAGGTGGGAGCCGATTCACTTTGTGCATCATTTTGACTGTGGGTCCCTCTATTGGGTCCAACAACCAATAGAGTGAAGGTATTTTTAGATGGGATTAACATTTAGAGCAGTAAATCAGAATGTTTTGAATAAGATTGTAGGAGAAAATGCTGAGCACCCCCCCAAGTTGGTGGAATCCCCCCGAAAAGGAAAAAACATGCCTGAGGTTTGCTTTGGGCCAAAGAGTTCAAATTCACTCAACTTTTGGTAGAACAAAAGGGTGGGTGTCTTGCCAGTTTCAGACTTGTCAACCCTTAATCAATCCAGTCAATTCTTAAATCCCTCTCCTCTCTCTCATAGCTTTGTCTCATGTATACATGTACACATCTATAATTTACTGCTATCCTAGACATGCGTGTGTATCTATGTATACACTGTGTGTGTCTGTGTGTGTGTCCACGTACAATTCCTCTGTCCTCAGGAAACACCAACTGACACAGGCTACGTAACATGTAATTCCCTTTATCTGAAATTCTAGAAAGATTAAAGCAGTGTGACAGAAATCTTAGCAGTTTGTCTCTATAGTTCACTAGAGCTGGGAGCATGAGAAGTCACCAAGATAATGGAGATGTCCTATATAATTACAGTGGTGATGTTACATGACGGTATCAATTAACAAAGTTTATCAAACTATGTACATGAAATAGGTGGATTTTATTCTCCTCCAAATATAGCTCAAGCTACATACTCCCAGTTATAAAACAAAGCAGTCCTTGACTGGGCTTTAAGGACAGCGTGGTGGCTACAGGTAATAACACGCCCTGGCAGGCCTCCCTGGTGGCACTAGGGGTTAAGCACCACACTGTCAAGCATCTGCAGCCACTGTAGCACAAGTTCAATCCCCAGCCAGGGAGGGACCCACATGGCGCAGCAGACCTCTCCTGCCTCCCCGTTGCTCCCCTCAGCAGTGGGTTTCAGTCCATCTGCCTGTTCTGCTCCCCACGCTGTCTCTGGTGACTTTCACCGCCCCCCCCCCACACACACCTCTGGCTTGTACACCACTTCTTGTATGCATAAATAAATAAATCTTTAGAAGTAATAATACCGCTACTCCCTGGCATGTTGGAGCATTGCTTAGAGAGTAACTCTTGAAAGGTCTTGTCACGAGAAATAAATAATGTAACTGACAACTGATAGTGGCTGGACATCTCAGTATCACCTTGCAAGGTGTGAAACTGTTCATCAGGCCAATACAGTCATTGTCAGTTACATCTCAGTAAAACTCAGCGATGGGTCCCTTTTTTCTCGACGTGGCAGTTTGCCACACACATGGTTCAGAGGCACACAGGCTCACACCTGTTACTACCTGCCGTCCAGCCCCCAGAGTCCTCCACCACCCTTCTCCCCCCCTCCCTGGGAGCCTCAGTTCTACAGTCAGATTTCTAGGGTGTGTTTGGTTTATTTTGTTGGTTCCTGTATTCTGTTTCTCTGTATGCTACAGATGCATCGCCTCGCTTGTCTTCTTCCCTCTTACTCCATTTTGCTTAGCACCACCCCCTCCAGTGCCCTGCGTGGAGCAGCAGATGGCGAGGCTCCGTTTGCTCCACGGCTGACTGTACAATTGTGTGCGGAGAATCTCTGTGATCTGGTTTTTGCACAGCGTGTTCACCTGGGCACCACCGTGAGAACACAACTGGAGGTGACTCTTCCCTTCTTTCCAAGAAACTGGCCTTTCCAGGAAGCAGACAGTTGTCATTTCTGCATGTATATCCCAGTGGCTGGCGAGTTTGCCACAACAATTTCACGGGATGACAGTGGCTGTGGACTCTTTCCCACAAGTGCTTTCAAACGCCCGTGGCAGAGCAGACGGGCAGCTGCAAGTCAGGGCATCCAGAGCCGCCCTCCGGCTGCTCTCGGGGTACAGGCGTCTGGTGGGCTTGTCCTGGTGCTGGGGACCAGCAGCATGAAGCGCAGCCTCGCCCGCCCCTCCCTCGCCGGGACCCCGTCCTTACCCGTCCATGTCACTCAGAGCAGGACATCTTTTTCTGCAACAAGGCAACCGCACTCGCTCTGCGCTGAACCCACTAACGTCTGCACTCACTGGAGGGCTATTCTTGATGCTGCCTAATGGCCGGGGACAGGTCAGCCTCCCACAGCTTCTCCGCCTGCACTCAGGGATGGGCTGCCTGAGCCACCGAGGCTGAGACAGGGACCCCACGAGGAGAGGAGGAGGGTCCCACCAGAGGGTTCCACGCGCATCTGGCTGGGTCTCCTGACCCCAACCTGCTCGTGACCAGGGCCCCCCAGCCGCAGGTAGGTGGCCATATGCACGGAGGGATCTACCTGTCCCCTGGAAGTCTTTAGAACAACAGAACTCAGCAGAGGGGGCGGGAAGAGCCATGCGGTGATGTGTGTAGTAGAGCATGCTCTGATGCTTGTACGTCACAAGTAAAATTAACTATACATTGTTTGTGTATGAATCGAGAAATACGGGGGTTCGCGGAGTTGGGGTGGTTGTCAGAGATATTAAAAATAGTCCAGGTGAGCAAACATAGACAGTGCATCTGTCAGGCAGAACCCAGAGTAATCTGCCCCTTCATTATCATGAACAAGTTAATGAAAGTCGTAATACTAATACATCACATGCACTAAAGCCATTCTTTCATCAGGTGTGAGTCATAGATAGCCCCTCTCTTGAGTAAATAGGAATTTTTATGTGACAATACAAACTCTAACCGATATGCCCATCCCTGGTAAACATCACCCCAGGGCAGCTGTGGCCAAACCCAGCCCCTCCCACGGAGGTGGACGCTCGTATCCGAGTGAACGTGGGTCTCGGAGGCAGCAGGAGACCACGGCTTCCTGCTGTCCCTCTGATCACCACTGCCCTGCGCTAGCTCCAGAGTCCACACACCTCGGACAAAGCCTGTGGCAAATGTATCAGAGCAGCAGGTGAACGGCTAGCTAAAAGCCTTGGCTCTGAAGCTCTCCTCTGCTCTCCCCACTGTCCTGTCACAAGTCCCCGATAAGCAAACGGCGTAGCCTGAGCGTGCTACCAAATTTCCCAGCTACGCGTCAAGGCTAAGAACAGCAGTGATCAGTCTGTAGATCAAGCCTGCTGCCACCAGCACAGCCGAGCTCATCTAAGCCATCACATAGTTTATGTTCACAGTTGATGTGCTTTGAGGACAAAAGGGCCAGAAATAGAGAACTGCGTCCAGACATGCCCGGCCAGGTGTTTCTGGCGTAAAGTCCACCTCCTCATGCCCAGCACGGAAGGACGGTGGAGACAGGGTTCGGGGACTTCTGACTTAGGCACCTATTATGGTACCTTTGGGCTGTGAAGTCCTAGACAAATTGTGGACAGCTCTGAAACTCCGAGCTGTATTTGGGCAACATGAATACTTCTACCAACTGTGCAGAACTGTTTAAAAATTGAAGTAGCGTTTATGGACTACCTCTAATGCCAGCCATTGTAAGACCTCAATAAAAAATGAGAGCTATTTCTATTTTTATTCCCTAAGAAGTTACATTTATTTGGGTTGGCATTTGACTCCTGAGACAAGCGCCGTCTCTTCTAGACAGAATGGATTCTAATGGATCCCAGCCGAAGTAACGGGAATGTCAAGCAGACTTTAAGTGAAGAGGAGCCGAGCAAAGACAAAGGTCAGTGTGCATCTTCTGGAGTGCAGGCTTTCTTTGGGGTGCAGACCTGGCCCTCTCAAGCCCTTCTCGGCCCTGACCCACATACCAATCCAGATTTTCATTGTCACAGACACCCAATCAATAGGTGCTCACCGAGCTCATAACTGAACTTACTCCTAATAAAGGACACTTGAAGGGGTTGACAGGTGTGGATAGGGAGCCGATTGATTTTTAGGAGCTATGTTAAAAAATGAGGGTGCCAATTTATTTTCTCTGCTGATGGCTGATAAAGGTTTCAGTTGCCTTAAAATCCAATCGCATCTCTTCCCAGGACTTTGATTGTTCAGGGTTTCTGCACACCTCTCCTTTTCTGCCACTCTTTCTCTACTTATTACATCATCAGGCACTGATCGATAGCAGCTGGCTCTTCATCCTTCACGTGGTAGCCCCCTCTTTGTGACCAACACCACGCCATGAGCACCTCCAGAATCTCCATCGCCAACATCCATGATAGTAGGCGGATTTGCAAATCAGCCTATCAGAAGTCTTCCCAGAAAGATAGTGAGCTAGTTCACAAATGCTCCCACCCCTAAAGGCATCATCACGGAGCACAGAGGTAACACTCAGGTGTGCCCGTGACTCTGATTCCTGGCACTAGGAATTCCTGGCACTAAGGAGCCGGGCGCAGAGTAAATGCTCAATAAACAGCCGATGGAAGAACGAACACGCCTCATCTCACACAATGTGCTGAAGAATGACAAAGAGAAGCCACTATTTTGTGTCGAGGGGAGGTTTTAGAAGAAGGCGTCTGGGCAGAACTGTGTCTGGCATTGGGCGGGCTGTCCCCACGCACACAGTCGTCCCCTTCCACGCAGAGCTCCTGAGGGTCGGGTGGAAGCCCCAGAGCTGGTCTCCTCTTGGGTCACTAAACAAAGGGGCGTGAAGCACAGAAAAGCAAAGGGGAAGAGCCCTTGAGAGGAGAGCCGAGCACGTGAGCACGTGTGCTGTCAGCTGTCCGTGGGAGCACACACAGGCGCTTCTCAGTCTTTGGGATGGCGGATGTTCATGACTTCTTGTCAAGAAAATCATGCAGGTGAATCTGCTCCAAATCACTTATGCAGTGAAATTCATTCGCACTGAAATTATATGGCATTTAGACACAATCCTATTTCACTGGCAGCAGATTGCACCTGGGTAGAAAGTCCTTATTTTGGGTTACCATTTGGAGCTTGGACATTGGGGGTGGGTTGGGTAGAATCAGATGTGTCTCTTGACCTGTTTGGACTCAGCACACGCTCATTCACTGCGGTGTCTTAGACCTGGTGTTGCACACACGAGTCTGGCTGAGGTCGCCTCCACCGGTGACCTGTGTCTTAGCCGGTGAGGGTGAGGCTCCTGAGCCAGGTGAAAGGACCCCACACGCTCGGGCAGGGCAGATGTAGCTTTGGAATGATTTCATCTTGAGAGTTCAGCAAAATCGCAAGTTTTAATAATGAACAAAATTCTCATTATTTTTATTTTCTCTCCTAACACCCCACTCGTAATTGTGGCTTTCACACATCTGTCCAACAAAAACTTGAAGATTAATCACAAAAACATTTACAAA
Source organism: Galemys pyrenaicus (assembly GCA_019455555.1). Classification (NCBI taxonomy): domain Eukaryota; kingdom Metazoa; phylum Chordata; class Mammalia; order Eulipotyphla; family Talpidae; genus Galemys; species Galemys pyrenaicus. The sequence continues at coordinate 7,662,225 of JAGFMF010011662.1, forward strand.
ACACCGAGAGGTTGAGCCTGTATGTGGGATCTGAATTTGAAGGCGTTTACTTCTGTAAATATTTGGAGCTAGACGTTTTTTTCCTGGCATAGGAGCGAAACCTCTTTTCTAGGCACGGGCGACAGAAGCTGATGGCCTGGAAGGACTGTTTGTTTGGAGGAGGCTTTGGGAGTACAGTCTTCTGCGGCGGTTGGTCCACATCCTACGTTAAAAGAACTGGAAACTTTCACCTTGAACTTCTACCTCTTATCAAGCTGGGGCTTGAGGGTTTATTTAATAGTAACAGCAATAGAATTTTAAAGGTGGAGTATTCACATCTGGAGTGCTGCTTTCTCCGTTTCACTGAAGCCAGGAAAGGCCGAGTGGCATGAAATCTCATACTCACTTGGGTCCTTAACAAAATAAGCCCGTAATTTCAGTGTTTAGTCAAATGGATTCAATAATATGCACACACTAATTTTTGAAAGTCATTTGGGTGGGTTTCTGGTTTTGTTTTGCTTTGTTTTTAGTAAAACAGACCCAAAGCCTCCATCCCAGGTGGCCGGGAGTTTGGTTAAACGTGGGTGCGGTAGACGGTGGAGGTGGGTGGGCTACTGGGGCGAGCTCTGAGAGCCACCGCTCTGACCGAGCACAGGGAGCCTGGGGCATTTTTATTTCATCCTCAGACACCAACTTCATGCTACCTGTGGATGCTAGAAAAAAGAGCTGGGCTTCATCTTCTCAGTGCTTACCTACTGACGTGTGAATGCGAATGCCTCAGATTCCAGCCAGCTGCCCGGAGTGGGGTTTTGCTGCTCAGAGGAACCTGCTTGGCCGGTTTTACCCAATCCCTGAAAGAATGTTCCTCACACAAAAGAAGCATTGTTCTGCAGGACAAGATAGGTAATTATGAGATAATGGATCAGTTTGTCTTTCATTGTGAAACTACATAAAATAGAAATAAAATGGGTGATTACTGATTACAGAGGTTCTCTTCCTTACCCTGGAACTTGCAAGAAAAACAGAGGAAGTTCACTTACCCAAAAGGGCATTCAAAAAATGCTCAGTTTGTAACCCAAGCTAATGAAAACAAGGAAATTTATAGTCACCGCTGACTTGTAATACCTGGGCACACCAGGGCACCATCTTAACTGCTTCCCTCCGAGGCCATGAGGGGAGGTGGGCCTCAACTGTAAATTTCCTCATTATTAGTTTCTGTCATGACCTTAATGTACTTTGAGTGACTTTCTGGCCAGTACATTTAATTTCCTCTCTTTAACAACACAGGTGTAACCCTGGCAGGAGAAGCTGCCATAGCTGAGATTCAATTATCGCCAAAGACAGAGATCCCGGCTCACCCAGAGTCTCCCACCCTGCCCCGCAGCAGCATCTCAGTGAGCTCCCTGGGACCTCATCTCAGTGAAGTGAGTAGGTATATCCCAGTATTGAAAACAACTAATTTTGCAGTGTTGATAAGAACTTATGTTTGACGGTTTCTTCTTTTTTGTTAAAGATTTTATTCATGCATACAAGAACTGGGGTGCAAGCCAGAGGTGGGGTGTTGAGAGGATTCCCCAGAGACAGACTGGGGAGCAGAACAGGCAGATCAACTGAAAGGCACTGCTGAGGGGAGCAGCGGGGAGACAGGAGAGGTCTGCTGCGCCATGTGGGTCTCTCCCTGGCCAGGGATTGAACTCGTGCTGCAGTGGCTGTGGAAGCCCCATAGTGCAGCACTCAACCCGCTGTGCCACTGTTACAGGGCAGGGAGAGGAGCACCCAGAACCCCCAAGCCTACCTTTTCTGAATGGGTTTTGCCATCCGCCGCATTAAGACAAACACATAAAACCTTTAATGGAAAGGAACTTTAATACAACTAGGGTACAATAAAGAAAGAACAAAGAATATAGTTACTAAGTTAAGCATCCAAAGTTACCCATCTCCTTGAGGGTAAAAGTCCAGCTAAATAGGATTGGCCCAAAGCAAGACCCAAAAACCTGCCACACATTTAAAGGACTTTTCAGTAGAGACCCATAAAAAAGGGTTAGAAAGAGTCAGACAAATCTGGGAGGAAAAGAGCAAAATCAAAATCAAGATATCAACTGCCATTGTTAACCTCCCCACGGGTCTCTCACCCACATCTGTTCCAACCAGTCCAAGACCAAAAAGCAAGCACAGCTTCTTCACATGTCCTTCTGCTCCATGTGCCTCCTCCAGGTCTCCTTGCTGTTTTCCATCTTTCTTTCTTCCTTCTCTCTTCTTTGCAGAAATCTTCTTTTTCTCCTCAGCTCCACCCACTTAGGGCGGAACCAGGATTTTGGAACTTCCCCTTTTCCTGGGATGACCCTGTTGCACCACCAGGGAGGCCCCGTTTCTTCTTATCTTATTGTTCAAAAATAAGGTGAGAAAGAACCTCTGTGTCCTCATCATACTTGTCGTGGCTTCTGGTTGGCCTCCGCTGTGCTTACGCCTCGTGGTCCTGGGCGGAGGGGGCTGGGCAAGGAGGGACTACTGCGCCAGCAGAGAAGCTTCTGGTCAGTCCCCGGAGTCCTCTGCACTCTGGGCATCTTTGGTGCTAGATCTTTTGATCTTCAGTGTTTGGGAATTCTCTGGAGACAGAGAACAGCCCTTCGAGTTCAAGGTCAAAGTAAATGCACTTACTTATTTGATGCTAGCAAGCAAAACAGGACTTTCTCCCACATACTGGTAGAATCTTGTTATCTGATTTTAATAATACACATGACTTTTTAAAAAGATGGTTGTTAATGTTTTTGAATTGTTGCTCTGTTATAATAAGACTGCAATTTTTGAAACAAGTCAAAGATAAATGAAAGGAAAATTAGTAGCAAACACAATGCAAAGACTATTTAAAAGCTTGACCTTTCTTCCCGCCCAACGGGCCTCATAGGTTAGGGTGAACAACACTTCTGCTTCTACAACCTCGGCCCTCAGAGACAAGGCTGTGTTAATGACTGTTCCTCACCGACATGAGTGTGAACCACTCTCCGCTGAGAGCACAGGCAAGTTAGTCTGGTACAAACGCCATGTAGACGTTCTTGTTCTAGAACTTTTCATAGCCACCGGTTTACATTTGACAACGGTTATTTCAAAGGCAAAACTGGAGACCAGTGCGGCAGGGGTGTCGTAAACTTTCTGCAGCTACATTCATAAATGGGACTGCTACATGGCACAGGGGAGACGTGGGTGGACGCCAGGGCTATCGAGAAGCAGGTTTAATGCAGCACTGCTGACTCAAGCGACTGTACCCCAAGGCTGAGCCCCTTTGTGGGAAGCCAGGGGCTATATGCACTTATAGTTGTTCTACCAGGTTCCGGTGGACTGCACTGGCAGCTGTACGTGGTCAGACAGGACGTGGCTGCAGACCAAGATGTGAGTTGTACAGTTGCAGGTTACCAAGGAGTAGTGAGAGTCAGTGGCCATGGCCCCTCAGGTCCACCCTCCTCATGCCTTTTATGGTCTACCAGGGACGAAGCTGCACAGCAGGGACTGAGCCGAAGGTGGTTACGAAGGCCCCAGGCTGCTGAACTCAGGTGAGCATGCTTCAAGACCATCTTGGAAGTACAGACTTCAGAGTTAAAGGACACACCTCAAAGAGAACCCAGACTAGAGCTTGCTGGCCCTGCAATTTCAGAGCATGGACTTTCCAGAGTGTACACACATGGATGCTGGTACCTCCCCCTGCGCCCACCCCCTGCTGGTTCTCAAGGGGTGTTTGAGGGAAGATGGGGCATCTTCCAGGATAATGGGCCAGGGGCACTGTTGGCAAATTACTCTAGAAACAAACAAGAACAGTATGAATCATAACTGTGTGGTTATCCACATGCAAGTGTCCTATGAAAATTCTAGCAGATTTTAGAAGACTCCACCAATATCCTCCCCAAGAGAGCAAGATTTTTCATGACTAAGACCCCCTCCTCTAAAGGATTTCTTGAAAGGACAGAGGGGGAAAAGTAAGCGCTAGGTTGGTTACAGTTCTGGTGGACACTTAAAAGTGGGATGACTGAATGACAATGACAAGAGTCATTATCGAGTGTGCGGAGTCCCCAGTCTCTGCCAGGCCACCCCACACCAGCACAAAGGGCCAGGAGGGGTCTCCTAGTAGAATGTCTGTGCAGGGACTTGCATCTCTGCATCAGCTCCCCACGGCCTGCCCACAGAGGCCAGGCCTCCACAGAATGGACACAGCCTGTCCAGGGGCGCCCTCCTCTCCCCTCACCTGGTTACACACACCCACACCTGGACACACACCCACACACACACCCCTTACACAGCAGTCAGGCAGGACAGCGTGCACGGGGGCTTTGCATGGGCTGTTTCCTCCGACTCAGGGCTCAGCAGCTTTTTTCCACCAGGCGACAGACAGCGAGGACCTGGGCACTGAGGTCTGAGTCTGCGATGGCCCTTCCCGGCCTGGCATTCACCGGCGGGCTCTCTTCCAACACAGGTTTATGCATGGAATCTGAACTCGGTTTTTAAAGATGAGTATGCATCATGAAACACGAGTTTCCTGTGTCTCCATCACTCACGGGAGTAGGTGTAAGGACGGGTCCGAGCCCCGGCCACAGCAGCCATGCACAGGTCCAGAGCGCATGCGCAGGCCCTGAGGTGGCCGTGAACCGGGCTGGCTCCCCAGGGTGCTCCGGGCCTTCCCAGCCAGGCACAGCCGCCCCAGCCACCTTAGCACAGTTGGCTCCGCTTGGGTTACGATTTCAAATATCGAATTCCCTCCCGCAGCCAGGCTTCAGCTTTGCTAAGAGGAAAAGATTTACTAGGGCTCGCACCCACCCAGCACCAACATGTGCCAAGTTTATGGCTAATAGAAAGTGGGGGTTCCTGGCTTAGACGCCTCTAAAATGTGTGTGACTCGTTCCTCTGCGGGTAAAAGGTATGCGGTACAGCAAGGCTGGAGACAAGGCTGGCAGGCCAGCACCCCATCCTGCCAGGTCTGGGGTCCCTAAGAGGCTGGTGTCCCCCGGGTCAGGGTGAGGCTCGCATCACTCACCCATGAACGTTCCAAGGGCGCCTCTGGGCATTAGGGTTCCGGCCGGGACAGGCCCAAGGTACCCTGCCCTGCGGAAGGACAGCGAAGGCTCCAAAGCCCTGGCCCGCCCGGAGCCATAGGCAGGCTGAGCGCCGGGGCGTGGGAGCGGGCTGGGTGCAGCGGGAAGGGTGTGTGGGTGGAGGGAACAGCCTGCACGGAGGCGCAGAGCACACCCCGCCCCTCCGTGAAAACCGGCACTGGCTAAGAGGGAGTCGCAGGAGCCCGCTGCCTCCGGAGCCCCGTCGGACTCCCCTGGCGCTGAGCAGGAGCTGCAGCTCCTCCAGGCTCCGGCTTGCTCAGGCTCAGCTAGATGAAGGGCCCGGCCTCTCCCTTTAAGGCTCTTGGTCAGTGTGGACTGAGAAGTCGTGGGGCTTCGTTGTGCTGTCTCCCTTGGGGCTCCCTTCCTCCTCCTCCCTTTGTTTCTGGGTAACTTTTGGGGGACATCGTTCCCACAGCGCTTCTCTAACCCCAGACAGCTTCTGGCGCGTTCATCAGGAGATGCCGCGCCCCACCTGCGCGGTGCGGTGTCGTTGGGTGGTGAGCTCTGCCCTGGGGCGCCGACGCGGTGAGGAGTCAGCCCGCGATGCACCAGGACAGAGGACTCGGCGCCGCGAGGGGTTCAGGAGCATGCGAGGCTTGAAGAGGGATTTCAGGGTCGCCTCGCGGTGCAGCAGACCCTGAGCGAAGAAGGGGGGGAGTCTGGGGGCGCCAGATGCCCAGGGCATCGGCAGGACCAGGCCGCGGGAAGGACCTGGTGCCCAGACACCACGGAGACGTCTCAGAGCCCGAGACTAAGCTGGGCAGGCCTCAGGTCTGGGTCACCCAGGGCCCCCCAAGGCCTGCCCCCCCTTACCAGGTGACCTAGGCGGCCCCGCCCCACCGCATTTGCTCTGCATGCGGGAGGGGATGGGCGGGCAGGGACCGAGCCCCGCTGTCCTCACTGCCGGGTGCGGGGCGAGGAGCCGGAAGACAGGGACGCCGCGTGGTGGCCAGGCCTGCGCGGTTGGTGCCGCCGAGTCCAGGGCCACAGTCACCGAGCACATCTGGGGAGGGGACAGACGTCGGATTTGCGGAGAAGTCATTTCTTGGACGTGTAAGTGAGGGCACCAGGGCCCTTGGGACACCTGTGAGAGTTTGAGCTCCCACGGATCTCCGAGCGACGGGTGTCACGCTGGGCAGCTCCGGCATCTAAAGGGCAGGTGGGCAGGGAGGGGTGACTCACTAAGGCCACGGGTGGGGACCGCGCAGGCCCGGCACTGCATCCCAAGTCCGCGGGCAGGAGTGACCGGCGGCCGAAGTTGCTGGACCCGCAGGTCAGCGGCCGACCGGGCAGCGGGCAGCCCAGCGGTGCGGGAGGAGAGAGCAGTTTGTGTCCTGTGACAGCAAATGGCGCTGCATGCGCGTGAGCGCGGTCTGGCTTGGCTACTCCAGTGGCAGAAGCGACAGGCCCGGTCTCGGCAGGGCCGCACGGCGAAAGCTGCACGCGCACTTTTCAAAGTGAGAATGGCACATATCAAAAAAAGTAGCAACAACAAATGTTGGCGGGGATGTGGAGAAAAAGGAACTCTCTTACACTGCTGGTGGGAATGCAAGC
>JAGFMF010011662.1:7669222-7688614 GCA_019455555.1 Galemys pyrenaicus
GTGGATCGGGAAGCTGTGGTACATATACACGATGGAATACTACTCAGCAATCAGAAATGAAAAACTAGACGCATTCATGGGAACATGGATGGAACTGGAGGGGATGATGCTTAGCGAAGCAAGTCAGAAGGCAAAAGAAAAATACCAGATGGTCCCTTCCCTAGGAGGAACATAAGGGAACCAAATGAGGATCAAGAAAAGGAATAAGAACAATATTAATAATAACAGCAATAAAGACACAGAAACCAAAAATGAGGAGTCAAGGACAGACTGGGGACACCTGGTGGGGAGGGGAGGAGGAGGGTTGAGGGAGGATGGGAACACGAGGGACTGAGGCGATGGTGCACTGGTGAGATGGTGATGGGGAATACATGGGGATTGCAATTAGTGGCAAGTAAATTTTAAAATATTTTAATAAGAAAAGGAAAGGAAGACCACGGCGCTGTCCGGGCCGTTCACTGCCCGGCCTTGAAGAGCGGTGGCCCCAAGAGGCCCAGCCTCAGGGCTGAGTCTGCAGGAAAGTGGTGCCCGGGCCTGGGTGGGGTGGGGAGTGGAGACCAGGGCTGGGCCTCCTCCCGAATCGAATCCAGAGCCCACCCTGAAACTGATTTGCTTCTGTTTTTCTACTGCATTTTTTGTTAATGTTTTCACATGTCCAAGTTTATTAATTTTTAAACGAGAGGCTCCTTATTCCAGGTAAGTCAAAGATGGATCGGTGCAGTCAGCCACACATGCCCGGGCTAAAGAAAACGCTGTGGGTCAGGTAATAGACACAGAAAGAATCTGACTACACCTAGTATTAAGATTCTCCACAAACTAGGGAGGGGAGAGATTGAAATTGGTTGGATTTTGATGAACCCCCCAAAAGCCGAAGGCAGAAAGAAGCCGACTTTCCTCCCGGGTGGCCACATTCTGCACACCAGTCCCTGTGTCCGCTTCATCTGGGAAAACAAAACTTCAAAAACTATTTGGCAGTACTTGGGGACGCGTTCTCAGTGGTCCGTAGTTCAAAGTCATGCCACGTGAACCCATGAGAGAGGGCAGGCTGCCAGCTGTGGCACCCCAGGATCAGCCGCTCCAAGGCCAGCGCAGCGCCCTCTGGAAAGAGCCCCTTCCTGCGAGGCACCGCGTGGTTCGGAGGAACTGGCGCCGGTGCTGGGGACGGGAGCGCGAACCTGCCCTGCGCGCCAGCGCTGCCGAGCCTTGCTCAGAGGTGTGAAAGCCGCGTGCCCCGCCAGCCCTGAACATTTCACATCGAAGTTGCCTGCTCTTCCCACCCCACCCCGCCTTTATCCTTTCCAAATTACAGCCGTGCGATTTATGGGCACTGAAGATCCTTTCTTCCCGACCAGGTAAGACGACGTTTTGTAGGGGGCGGAGCGGCGTTAGAAGAGCATGAAGCCCAACTCTCGACGCTGTTCCTTGTCGCCGGTGAAGGGAAGCTCCAGGCCTGGAGCCTATAAAAGGGCATAACATGTCGACGCTGTGCGTCCTCTCTGGATGCTGTCTCTTGTCCGAACAGCGTCACGCTCATGAAGGTACAGACACCAGTCCCGGTTTCTAAGTTACAAAAATACAGTAGATGGGAGGAAAGTCCTCTGTGTGCAAAACGCGGCTCCCTGGGAGCCATGTCCGCTCACAGCTGCTCAAGCCGGTGACGGCTCACAAACTCTGTGACGGGACAGCGACTTGCAGGACAGATGTCAAAGAGCCACGTGGTGCCACCAGGGAAAAAATTGGCTGCTCTTACACGACCAGCAGCTATTATTGCTTGAATTGAAAATGACTGATGGGTGAAAGAAGGAAATTATTCTTCATGCATTAAGTCACTTATATGGGCTTTTAATATTCTATATGCATGCCTTTTACTGTAGGTACAGAAAGAGGCGTCCCTGCAGATTTCAGTGTATTCCTTTCACAAATGAGATGGATTATCAGCGTGAGCTATTTCCAGTCAACTGACAGTGTGTTTCATTGAAAATCTATTTTGGGGTGTCAAACAACCACCCCCCCACTTTGTTGTTGTTTTAACAGGTATCATAAAACATGTACTCATAAAAAATGTACTGAGAGAACAAATGTATTTGGGGTTTTCCTTCAAAATCAGAGGCCCGGGCCTCCCCTGGTGGCACAGTGGGTTGAGCAGTGCACTATGAAGCAAACCGCAGCCACTGCAGCACGAGTTCAATCCCTGCTGCCGGCCAGGGAGGGGACCCACATGGCGCGGTAGACCTCTCCTGCTGTGTCCGCTGCTCCCCTCAGCAGTGTACTTCAGTTGATCTGCCTGTTCTGCTCCCTGCTCTCTGTGGTGAATCCTCTCACCCCCCACACACCTCTGGCCTGTACCCCAGTGCTTGTATGCATAAATAAATAAATCTTTAAAAAAAAAAATCAGAAGCCCCACACCCTAGAATGGGAGCAGAAGGAATAGGCCCAGCAATGGACAGGAGTTCTCCTCAGGTGTCTCACTCACTGTCAATTGCAGGAAATGACCCAATAGAATGTTCCAGAATGTTGCATCCTACCTAGCATCCATGACTGTCATGTACCAGTTTCCCCAGAACACTATTCCTCATGGTTGCTGCAATCACAAATGCCATTTTCTTCTTTATTATACTCATTGAAAATCAGCAAAAAATTAACCTAATATTTTCCTTCTTGGACTGATCTGCAACATACTTTTCAGACATAACCAAGACCTTTACTGAATCTCTTCCATATCAACTGATAATTAACTGATGCTACTGTTAATAAACTCCAGTACTCATGCAGAATACTTTGCAAAGGCAGAAAACAAGAAGACCTGAAAGGTGTGCGCTCCATTTGTTCTTCCTGCTTGAAACTTTAATCCCTTCCAAGCAAGTCCCCAGTGCTGACTCTTTCTTAGATTGTATTCAACAAATAGCTTGAAAAATAAGTTTCGGTGGCTCCTTTTGCACTCTTGCATTTTTCTTTACTGTTAATATCATCTTTATTCATTTTTGAACAAAGAGAATTGCCAGTGTCAAAGACACAGCCTTTAATTTTAAAGGAATTTTCTAACAAATCTGCTATCATCATAATCCTAAAAGCATCAAAGACAGCTGAATTATCTATCCTCTTTTTTCTGGCCACAACAACTTCCATACTTGAACTTTGATTAAGATGAAACAGTCCCCCAGCTCAGGGGTTCCAGGGGAGCCGGTGGAGGCCAATGGGGGTGCAGAGAGCAGCTGCTTCCTGCGGGTTAAAGGGCAGGGCTGCAGAGACACGGGAGGTGCTGGGAAGAGCAGTAAATAATGATTACAAAATGCCTGGTAAACGCTTTTAAGGTGACACATAAGTGCTTTATGAGAAAAGAATCCTCCAGCGAGGCACAAGGAGACCCGGTGCTGGGGAGGCGTCGGCCTTTGCGTGAGTAATAACCGTGATTAGCGAATCCCTCGCAGCTCCTGGGAGACAGAGGTATGAGGACATCTTGCCAAATTTGTGAGCTCCAAATATGGGAAAGTTATTCATTTCCTCTTCCAAAGCTCGGCTTTTGATTGAGAACAGTGGTACTGAATACCTGCTCCCTGACACCATCCCTGTGAATCACGGCCCTGAAAAGGCAGGAGCTGAGAGACGCCATTGTCTCCCTGCGGGCGGTGCCTGCCTGGTTCTCAGCTCCTTGCGGTCTCTTCCTCGGCGGCCTCAGCTCCTGGTCGCTGGATATTCGCTCTCATCTTTCTGGCTTTCACCTGAGTCGTATGGAACCACTGCCCTTAGAGTCCCAGGCCTCCCTGGGGGCAGGCAGGCACTGACCAGGGCTGAAGGGTGCCCACCAGGCCCACGGCCACCTGCAACACGTCCTCTTTGATCAAGAAAGGGGATCGTCTCCCACCCAGCGATGTCTTTCTTATTTTCCATGACCACCTCTTATAATGAATTGTGCTTCACGGTCTCGGGTGCACCCCATTAGGAAGTTATTAAAAAAGACTTCAATCTCCATCACGACAGCCATTCATGTAAACGAGCATTCTTGGAACGGTGACCCGCTGGGCACGGGGTGGCTGGCATTAGACTGAGACCGACAGCTCTCCACCCAGACCCCACCGATGCCCATGCCTCCTGACCCCGGTTTCCATTTCACAAATATCCCCAATAAAATCTGCTTGTCCACATTAGGCGCAGAAATGAGAAAGCTGAGAAGGTGCCTTGTGCAGGGGAGGTGAGGACACCCCAGAGAGAGTGTCCCCAAGGCATAATTTACTTCCTTTTTGGTGTTTCCCCGACAGCCACCCACAAAGAAGCCTTCCTGTGCAATCTCAGTAAGTCGCCAAAGCTCTCTGGGTCTTTCTGTCTGTGGGATCAGTCCATCCACACACGAGGAAGCCTTCCAACAAGAATGTATCCAATTTCATTGGACGGTTTTTATGCAAGACCACCATCCACCTCATCACCTTTGACACAGCACACCAAAGCGTGCACAGGCCAGGAAGCACACAGAGGTGGCGAGGTGAGGAAATCACGGTGCTCAGGCCTGGTGCCTCCAGCCTGGTTCTGACAGAATCCAGTGCCACCGAGGGTCTCTGTGCACTTGGTCTCTGCACATGCTGATGGGCTCCTGGTGCTCACCCCTCTCTTCCCTTTGGCTTGGACAGTAAAACGATGAGGTCTATTTCAATCGCCTCTAGGAAGCCCAAAATTGAAGGCCCTCGGGCATTGAGGAGTTCAGGTGGCCAGGAGTGAGAACCTGTTTGCAGGAATTCAACGGCCCAAACGTGGTGCCTGCCTACAGGGACGTGCCCTCGATCTGTGGGGCCCCCCGCAGCCCCGGAAATGCCATAGACATTTGGACTTTCTTTAGCCAAAAATCCTCAGTGCACACGTGGAAGGCATCCAGCCATGGCGATGCGCACGTGCCCGCAACGCGCACAGAAGTCCACGGCTCGCATGGGCTGTGTTCTCAGCAGACAGAGCGGGCGTGGCCGGCGCTCAAAGGCACCTGCGGAGCCATAGCGCTCGGGTTTCTGGACTTGGAGGCAAGGCCAAAGGAGCCTCACCTCAAGGAAGCTGGTGGGGCTCCTGGCGGGAGGGAGGGAGACCCCTGGCAGTGGAGGGACGGACAGGGCGGCCTTTTTGTTTTCTGCCTTTTTCTTGAGCCACTTACCCGAGTCTGTCTTTTATCTATTTTTTCCCATCTTTTTCCTCCCCCCACCCACCCTGGAGCATGAACGCAACATACCTCTCCCGTGGAGTTTGCAAAACATATTGACGAGAAAAAGACCCAGACAGCAAACATTGCAGAATGTTTAAGAGTTTGAAAGGTGGGTGAGGACAGCCAAGTCGACTGTTAAATTTTTCTTTGTACTTTTCTATATCTTAAAAAATGTCTCCAAATGGGGGGGGGAAATCAATTCTAAAAAGAAGCTGCTAGTTTCTCCTTAGCATTCCCACATGTCTGACACCACACACATACACGCCATGCACACGGTCACACCCTCCACGGTCACACCATGGGCACCTGTCCCCACCAGGGTCAGCTGGGAGAAGGCCAGTAACCTCTCACGCCTCCGCTGCTCCAGGGGAAGCAACCCCTTGTCCCCCGAGCCTGGGCTGCCCCAGAGGGTCCCCCGAGAGGGCTTCCTCCTCAGCACTCTGCTGTCAGCTCGCAGCCTGTCCACACAGAGCCAGCACGCCCCCCTCGCCTTTCCCAACATCAGTTGCCAGTGACTCCACCATCTGCCCGTTGTTGGGTACAATAGAACTGGCGAGACTGCCGCCAGGGCCCCAAAAGAAGCTTGCCCTCAGGAGGAAGAAGTGGGAGGCCTCCAACAGGAAGGCCGGGGACTTCAGATGGGGCATGGACAGAGGCAAGAAAAAGGCAGTGGTGGAGAGAGTGGGGTGTAGGGAGCTGGGAGAGGGACAGGCAAGCAGGGGAAGCCATCACCTTCTGGAAGGTGGCGGGTGGTGGGGTGGCGGGGTGGCGAGTCTGGGGGAGGCTCTCTGGGCTGACGTTCCAGCAAGCATGTCATCCGGAGTGAACACAGTGGGGTATTAACGATTAGGGGAGCAGAGACCCTAGCGCCATGAGAAGACCAGCCGCTCAGCCTCCCTCCCCAAGGGCTCCAGCACCCCTTGCATTCAGGACGGCCGGTGAAGACCCCCCGTCCGAGTGGGTTTGTGCGGACACGGCCGACCACATCTCGGGACTGGACTCCTGCACCCTCGGCATCTCACCCCGTCGCCTGCTATCTGCACCGAGCGTTTGTACAACGATGAAAAATGGCCGTTTCATACTTTCAGAAGTTAGCCCGTCAACCTCACCCCACCGCGCCCAATGGGCGTGTTGGTTGCCATGGCGATTAAGTCAATATTAGTTCTGATCACCTGGAAGGAACCACTGGCCTGAGGAAGCATTCAAAGACCCATTTCTCAGCCCAAGTTCTACCAGTCTGCCCGCAACAGCCGGCAGCACCTGGCCCGTTGGCGGCAGCGAGAACCCACTGAGGTTCTCCGTGATGCCCAGGGCTGCTCCAGGGAGCTCACGACATGGCGCCTGAGCTCTGCACGGCTCAAAGATCCTTTCACCAGATGTCAGCTTCAGCTACACTCAGATACACCACTTTCATATATATCATTTTTCTTTTAGTTCTCAAATTCTATCATAAAGTGGGAAGAGTGACACAGAGACCGTTTCTCTAGTTGGCATTTCATATCATAGGTAAGACAGAGGTTTTTTCTTTTTTTTTCCTTCTGGAAAATGTGAATCCACATTGTTCCAACAGTTGGAAAATTATTCCCCCCACCCCTTGCCAAACCTGTAACAGAGCAATAAAAAGTGCAGCAGCTGGGTGGAGTTCCCCAAATTCCAGAAGTCTGTGAAATTCAGAGGTCCCCGAGTTTAAAAAATAAAATGTCTGTTTATTTTGTCCTTAACACATTCCTAATTTGTTTTTGCAGATTGTTCTTTATTAACAAGGGAAAGCTATTTTTGTATTGTTGCCAGGAGACTTCAGAAACCAACAGCCTGATCAAAATAATAACTTCCTATAATGAACAGTCTTGCTGGTTCAAAGATATTTAATTCTGTAATTTTTTTCCTGAAAATGTAAATTAAGGGCTTTTAAGCTTTAGTGAGATGACAGCACAGAATCTCCCACTAAATCAGCCTGCCCTACTTTCATTGTTATATTGGGCAAGGTATAGAACAATGCTTTTCTCTTTGAAACACTAGAGCACTTTGGAAAATGCTGACAGATTTATGTATTAGTTTTCAATGCTATTTGCTTAAGGTTTCTTGTAAAAATGATAGGCTAACAAAAAGCATCATTCCAAAGATGCCTCTGACCCACTGACAGCATAATATCATGCACAACCCTAAATAAATTTTGAAATTCAAATTTTCTTTTCCTTCTGAAACTTCACCTACACACGGTAGGAAATCAGTTCATTGCCAATGAGACCATATAATATCATTAATTCATCTTCCAAAGAAACTTTAAAATGCATCTGTTGTTGCAAGAATGAAGGGTTTTCTGTTAATAAAGACCAATTAACTTGGGAGATAGTCTTCACATATCCCATTACTGAAATAGCTTTTTGTAATATGACAAAATTCTAGTGATGTTTATTATAAAACCATTCCCACACACATACTACATTTGCATGTTCTTTTACTACATACTTGAAGTTTCTTTGGAATTTGATCATCAGCTTGGTCTCAGCGGGAGGCAAAACCATAAGAGAGAGGAGAAAGACCCTTTCAATGTCAAGCGACAAGTTCAAAGGGGAGTCACTGAGAACGCACATTCGGGTGCAGTGGCCATGGCGGGGCCAGGATGCCAACAGGGACATTTTATAACCTGAGGTCTGTTTAACCTGCAATTACCCAGGGGTTGAAAGTGAAGAGCACACACCTGTTCCCATCCAGTCTGATCTCGGGCCCCTGCTTTGCTTGGGAGTACAGCAAAAAGCAACATTCACTCAAATTGTTTAGAAAATTACAGAAAAGTACCGTCATTAGAGCTCGACGAAGTAACTCAATTTCTTTTTGATCCAAAAGTCCCTTTCACTTTGAGGGTCTTTCTTCTGTGAGTTCAGTGAAAAGAACCCCTTGAAAGTCCGCACTCCCCTTGTTCTTTGGTAAACTTATTTTATGAAAGTCCAGCTTTATCCCTGGATCAGACTGCATTCCATCAAAGGTCTGCAGACTCCAGACTATCTTGTCTAAGTCACTTGTCCCCAGTGAAAAGGTGTGAGCAACATTCTGAAAACGGTCTCTTCTTTGGGGTTGGAGGAGGGTCCCCTCTGGCTGGTGGGTGGCAGTTCTCCTCACCGTACCTAACATCTTCTGAAAATGTTGGGACAGGCAGAGAGGCCAAATGCACGTGAACTAAAAGTCAGCAGAGCTGGAGACACAGTCTGCGAAGAACATGAAGTATTTCTCCTCATACACCCACACTAATTATAGATGGACGAGGAATTGAGTGTATATGACAGAAGCAAAAACATAAAATAGCAGGAAGACATATCTCATGTTCTTTCTGAATACTAATGTAGAGAGGGAAACTTTTTCTCAACACAAAAGAAAAGGTAGCAATTTATAACCCTCGATATTGTTAAGTCCAGGAAAAAAACCAACCACAGTCCCAGCACACGTCTATCAGGTAGGCCATTCCTTGACTTCTGAAGAACACCTGCGTGTTTCAGCTCAGCAAGCCCTTTTGTGGGGAAACAGGCAAATTACCAGTATGAAAGTTATAAGAAACAAATGCAGAGGGATGCGGAGCCATGCAAACACATGTCCTACTTACTAATAATCGAGGGAGTGGGCGTGAACTTGCAGCCGGTATTTATGTCGCCAACAAGCGAGCAGTTTGTCTGCACAGCGGTACTGAGCAACACTGGTGAGCCTCTGCTGAAAGTACAGGCGCTGGCGTGACTGGTTAAAACACGCACAGTACAGCCAGTTAACTAACACGGCCTGGGAGGACCTGGCCAGGATAGGGGCTGGGCTCAGGGTGACAGACTGCATCTCCCGGGAAGCCTGAAGGTCCCAGGGTGGGGCAGGAAGGCCAAGGTGCTGGCGGAGGGACCCACTGCAGCTACTGACTTGATATTTTAAGGGTACAACTACCAAAACATTATGGCTGAGAAACAAACCACGTGCTTTTTTAAGGAAATAAGTTGCAAAACCAAAAAGCTGATTTTGCCCTTCGACCTATTAATTCTTAAATATCTGATTAAAAAAATTGACTAAGATTTATGAAAAGATACTGATCACAGAAGAGGGACACGATAGGATGACTCTGTGCTAAGCATCCGGATCAATAAGCGATGTTCTCTTCTAATACAGCCACCTCAAACAGCGTTACCACCACTCCCATTTTATAGAGCAGGAAGCTGAGGCTGTCCAAGGTCACGAGGTTAATAAATGAAAGGGCCAGAATTCAATTTGCCTGCAGGCAGGCGTTCATCCATTAGTTCTGTGGTTAATAATGCAGCCTTGTGTGGATTAGCAGGACTTATGGTTTCTGACATAAAAAAATAATTAGTCTACCTAAATATGGTTGAACCACTTAAATTTTCATTAGTGGTCACATTTGCCAGCGTTTCCTCCCACTCACTCCTGCCCCATCCTCTCACCTCCTCTAACCAACTATTACCCATGAGGAAGCCCTACACGTCGGCTCTCAACACCGATGTGGTGATTCAGGCAGCCAGCCTGCGACCACGCACTTCACCCTGTTCCAGGAAAAACTGTAAAACCTGTTTCTATTAGATCCCTACGAGGGTCATCAGAAACAACAAATTCACTAAAAATCAGTAGTACCGTGACCATCGTGTGGAGGAAAACACCACGTTACGGGCACCTTCGAGTAGAAACGACTTTAGCAAAATGGCAGCTCGCTCTGACTCTGCATCGCTCCAAGATCCTCCCCACCAGGACAGCACTCTTGCCCTTTCCTGCTCACGTGGTCTGTGAGAACCCCCACCCTAAGGTGAGAAGCCCAATCAGCCTTGCCCTCAGCCCCACACAGCCACCTGAGGTTGCCCGAGGCCACCGGTGACCTCTTTGTCAATGAGTTGAATTGGCCGTCATGGGGTTTCAGTTTTGTCAAACCTCAATGTTGGTAAAACAGTCTCCTCTCCCTCAACCTCTCTCCTTCCCTGACAATTATTCTTCATTTCCATTGCCAGCTCATCTTCCACAAGGCGGAAGAATCTAAGGGCCAACACTTGTCCCCAGCCCTCACCGCAAACACACCCAAGGCCACCTCTCTCCAGCTACCATCTTCCTTTCCATCTGGACACCAGAGAGCCCCAGGTGTTACCTCCACACCTCCGAGTCTCACTGGACGGGCCACTCACGAGGTCCTCCTCTCAGCGACACCCCAGACGGTCTTCCCCAGCTTCAGCTCTGGCCACACGGTCAGGTCCAAGGCCGAAGCCGCAGCTTCCTGTGGGTCCCTCAAACAAACCACCACCAACAACACATGCAAAAATGGCAAGTTAAACCCTTAAGAGCGCCACTTCTGTGCGTGTTTCACCACCAGCTGCTGAGTAAGACTGCGCCCCATTCTCCAGGCTGCCCCTTGGCCCTGGCCCAGGGCCTGCTTAGAACACCCTCATGACTCCCCAGCTTCAAGGGATATGTAGGGGCCTCCTGGTGGCGCAGCGGGTTGAGCGTTGCACTGTGAAGCTTCCGCAGCACTGCCGCGTGGGTTCGATCCCTGCCACCGCCAGGGAGGTGACTCTCAGGGCGCAGCAGACCTCTCCTGTCTCCCCTCAGCAGTGTGTCTCAGTGGCTTTGCCTGTTCTGCTCCCTGCTCTGTGTCTGGTGAATCCTCTCACCTCCTGCGACTCTGGCCTTTACCCAGCTCTTCTATGCATAAATAAATACATAAATCTTAGGGAAAAAAAAGGAATATGCAAAAAGAAAAAAAAAAACGCTGTCCTGTTGTGTATGGTTTTATGAGACGAATGAGCTTTCTCTTCATGCAGGTGTTTTCATTAGGGTTAGAGCAATTTTTTAAATCTCTAACAAAAGTAATAATCTCCAGAACATCAACTTACTGGGATCAGATCTTCTTCTCTAAATTTTAAGCCAAAGTTGTTTTTCCACAGTCGAAGACATAACACCAGTTATGTCTTCTCCCGACTGCTGTGATTATGCAAATCTGTCCCGCACAAATCTCTTTAAGTCGGCCTTGGGCCTGTGTTACTGCTGCCTCTGCGCGGCTGCAGAACTAACAATTCTCGCATCAGAGGTCCCGTGGGGGCCCGTTGGAGGGCTGCTTTCTGCGCAAAATATGTGGTTCATCAAGAAAGGCTCAGCGAAAGGCCCACGGGAATTTCCCTCATGAGAACTACTTAGTCCCATTAATACACCCTTGAGAAAAGAGCCGACGCGCGTCAGTCTGAGCTCGGGCTTACCCAGGTGACGGGTTTGCAGAGAAGCAGCTCTGGGCCCCGGCCTGGCTTTCCCTCTGCCTTCCGCCCTCGAGCTCGCGCTGGTTTCTGCGCATCAGTCTGAGCCTCCCTGTGAGGGCGCAGACAGCTGCCCTGGCAGCCTCCTCCGCCCGGCTGGCCGCTGGTGAGGGCTCGGCCCCCATCTGGGGAAGGGAGCGGGGCTGCAGCGCGTGGGGGGTGGGGGGTGGGGTCTGCGCCAGCACAGGGCAACGACACTGCGGCAGCAGAGGAGTGTGGCCCCTCACCGAGGGCTGGGACAGAGGACTCGCTCTGGCGGGGCAGGCTGGGGCAGTGGCTGATTGGGCTTCGCCGTGCAGCGGCCAGAGGTGGCTGATGCCCAGGGGCTCAGTCCCGTCCACAAATGAGGGGACACAGGCCTAAGTCCCGGGGGGCTCGCTTGGCCAAGTTAGAGGCAGCTTTGGAGTCCAATCA
Organism: Galemys pyrenaicus; assembly: GCA_019455555.1. Classification (NCBI taxonomy): domain Eukaryota; kingdom Metazoa; phylum Chordata; class Mammalia; order Eulipotyphla; family Talpidae; genus Galemys; species Galemys pyrenaicus. Next base: position 7,681,091 of record JAGFMF010011662.1, read on the forward strand.
GTGTCCAGCGAGAAACTCCCCCCGGGCCCGGTGTTGGGATCTTCTCCATCCAGCCCTGGTGATGCGACGCCTGTGGCCACCGCGTCGGGCCCTGAGCTCCTCCCGCGGGCGTTTCTGAGGCGTCCGCTCCCGGTAACTGCGCAGAGGCCACTGCCTTGGAGATAAAATGGGCCTTGCGTTCGGGCCGTGCGTTCTCCCGCTCTCTCCAGAACTGTCCCCCAGAAGGAGGGGCTGGAGGCAAAGGGGAGACCCGCCCCCGGGCCCTCCCACGACTCCGGTGGGTGATTCCTCCACGTGTGGGGAGCTCGTGCGCAGAAGCTGGGCAAGTGCACAGACGGGCTGAGACGATTCCGGGAAATGCAAGGAGGGGCACGTGGCCAGCCTGGAAGAGGCATCCAGCTGGGCATGGTGGGCGTCGTTAGCCTTGCAGAGAAGGAGAAGAAACGGCAGCGTCCCCTCCAGACGTTCATGCCCAGGGAAATTTGAAGACACCGAGGCTATAGAGAGAGAGAGAGCTCATGAAGAATCTACCTGGAATTCTTAAGGACTGATGCGTGCCAGACTTGCTGGCTGGCCCTTTGTTGGCAAAGCTGTATGTTCCGAGGGTGCAGCTTCACCTGCACACATGCACCTGCTCCCCTCCCCCCGCCAGTCCGGTGACAGCCTGTGCCTCATCCTTCTAGTCCCTCTTCCTCTCCCCTCTCCCTTCTGGTAACTCCATACTTTTCACAGTCTCAATACTTATTTTTGTTGTGTTTTGCCAATTTGTTTTCTCCAGTTATTTTTCATGATTTTTATTAAATTGTCTATTACAGCCAGTTAGCTATGCTGCTGAAATGCTTGTGGCAAGGAACTTAGATGAAGCTACCTAGATCCTCAGGTCAGATAAAATAAGTGATTCTTCCAGGCCATTCTGTTCCCTTCCAGGTAGGTCTGTTGAGCCAAAAGTATTTCCCTGCAGAGACAAGTGGCAAGTGGCAGGGGGTCCTTGTGATGGCTGCATGCTGCTTAAAAGTAGGCCTTGTCTTTCTAGACCTCATCCATGCTTTTCTTAGAAGTGAAAACGAATGTCAGCGAGTGATAGAGTGAGGCAGGCGTCGCTATGCAGATATCGCTACATTAATGTCAGTGTTTGTTCTCAGCTAGTTCCTGAGTACCTGCTATGTGCCCAACTGGGGCAAAATGCTAGTCACACCATGAATAAAACCCTTGGTGCCTGCCAGGGGGCTTCTAATGCGGCGAACTGATAGAGCAACAGGCAACTGCACTCTGCAGAGACGCCTGGTGCAGGGCACAGGGCAAGCCCAGAGGTGTCCAGTCCAGGCCTCGAAGGGTAGGTGGAGGGAGGGTGGTAGGAACCCTTGGCTGATCCTGAGGGTGGTCAGATGTTAACAAAGGTTTTGCGAAGGTTGTTCCAGAAAGAGAAAGCACCTTAGAGGCAAGAGTGTGTACAGGTTTCCCTAAATAGTTCGATGTGGTGGAAGAACAAATGGATCCAGAAGGACTGGACCCTGGGGAGGGCATGGTAGGAGTCAGCCCTGTGTGGCTTGCAGAGTCAAGCCTTTGGGGAGCCCCTGAAGGCTACTGGGGAGTCCCAGAAGACTCATCCTTCAAGAGGCACGCCGTGGTCACTGGGTTTGCAAAGACAAGGTGTGGATGGTAGCAGAGACCAGAAGAGGAATTGAGCCAGTCACGGAAAACGGTGAATGATGAAGATGAAGCCGGAATAGTTTTAATAAATAAGAGCATAGAGGAAAACTAAACCACAGATGCCATCCTCTGTTCGCTGCGTGAGGTGGGACTCTGGCCTGGATCTTAACCTTTGGTAAATTAAAGCACTTAGATTACACCAGGGTTTATGCTACCACACACTCTGATGAAGCCCTAGTCCGCCAAGTGCTCGGGGGGAAAGTTACTCGTTTCTTTTGGTTTCATCCCCCAGGTTAGTGAGCGCTCCCTTTTTGTTCTTTCTCACCTGGTCATCTATCCGGGTGTGGAGATGCACGCACACAGGTGTAAGAAGGGGGTAGCACAACCAGCTGTCTGAGCTTAGGCACCCGGGTGTCACAACCTGTAAATCCTCCCAGAAATATAGTAAATATGTAAACTGTCATAGTTCTAAAAACGTCCTCGCAGTAACTTCCACGCGAGCAAAGGATGGCTTTCGTGGGTGTCGGAAGCCCCTGGCATGCAAGGTGCTCACAGACTCGCTCAGCACAGAAAGAACAGCTCCTCTGAATAGCCTGTAAAAGTCTCGGCTTCTAGAATATTCCGGTGTTTTCTCATCCTTTAAGAGAGAAAATTTTGCAAAGTGCTCAGTGATGACAAGCTCCAGAAACGATGGTGCTTGGCCAGGAATTTGTACTCGCTGCAATTTCAGAGACTGTGTTTTTCTGTACTTTTTGCCAGAGACGGATTTTTAATATCTTCCGACCCAAGAGGAAAAGATAGAGACCTGAAATAATAGTGGCATTCATGGGGCCTTGCTCTGTCAGCAAGCCCGGCCCTTCCTACCCTCCCTATCAGCACATGGGCGATGAATGAGTTTGTTTTCTCTGCAGCGATGTGGAAGCCCCTGGCTGGTGCCTCGCTCCTGTAGGGGCCATGCTTGCCTCTGTGGACAGTGAGGTTTGCAGCAGATTTAATCTTCCCGCCTCCAGAATCCTCCCAACGATTCTCACCTTCTACCCACTTCAGAAAACTCCCATCGTACCCAGCAGTTACAGTCCACAAATGCCTAATTTACCCAAGAGAGCTGGGACCATTTATGTAATGTCGCTTCTAAGATTTTCATCTTTCTCCCACATGATCTTAATCCGGGAAACTGTAAATTGTTTAGACTAAGAACTTCGACTTAAGCTGCTTCCAACATAAAAGCTGAGATGCAGCAAATAAGAATCCAGCTCTTTTTTTTTGTCTTTCCATTCAGAGACTTAAAACAACTTTTAAAATTGTTATTAAATAAAAGCAATGTAATCACTTCAGACGACATAACATAATAGACATCAAAGATACACAAATAAGGCACGGATTGCCGACGACGAAGAACATGAAAGCTAGCATGCCTGCATTTGGCTTTGGTTTTACATGCACGGGCTGTGTGCAACAGATTTGCTTATTCGAGTCAGATGTGGCTTTTGGCAAATGACTCCCACATTTTAGGTGGCCTCCCGGAAAGAAGGAAAACTCTTTCCTCGTCCGGGACTGTGAGAGTTTCGCTGAAGTCGGGGCCAACTGTGCCTTCTTCTCTTGTAAAAACAGGCCTGGCCCCTGCGAACGAATGCCTGGAGTCTCACCCCTCAGAGGTGGAGCCTGCAGACCTGGGGCTGAGGACAAGCCCCCACGCTCCACCCCTCTGCTGAGTTTGCAAAGTGCAGTCAGGAGAGCTTGGGCGTGGGAACCAGCTCTCGCCACCCTCCAGAAGATCCTTCCACCTCTGGAGTCGTGGGACACGACGCAGCCCCCAGAAGAGCAAAACCCGGGAATGGCATCTGGGGGGCATGGCGCGCACCAGCCCACCCTCGCGGAACGGGCACTGCCTCCTGATCAGGTTTCCAGGGCCGAACCCTGCGCCTCGCATTCCAGGGCAGTGAGGCCGAACTCAGCTGCCACAGTCCGGCCTTCCCGCCAGGCCTGCAGATCAAAGCCGGCCGGGCAGCACTGGGCAGCAGGTGCGCCCTGCTGGGTAGGGTGGAGGCAGCCGCAGGCAGGCTGCCCAGCCGGAGCCACGCAGGTGTGGCCTGCAGGTGGGATCAAAGGGTCACGGGACGCGGTCTTGACCAAACGCGTTCGCCCATTTGCGAGAGCCACGCCATGGTGCCTCGGAGCCTGACTTAATTATCACTTACCGGGAAACCCACTCGGCCGGCCGTGGGAGGCAAGTGCACGGGCTGTAATTGCACCCCGCCCGCCTGGACGGGCCGCCGCGCCTCCACTCGGCGCTGTCTCTGGCACGGCCCTTGTGGGTCCGAGGCCTCTCCAGGGCCGCCGCTAAGCCCTTCCCGTGGGGAGAATGTGGCTGCTGCTGGAGGAGGGCCAGCCGCTGCGTTAGGCCCCAGCCCACCGCGCCTATATGAAAGGGAAAGGGCAATGCAGGCAAACCATTGCGGGTTGTTTCATGTTTCAGTGAAAGGAGAGAAGACCCAAGAATGCGGCGGAGGACCCTGGGGTTCAAAATATTTAGAAACTTTCTTTACTCTCCAAACAAAACCAGAATGGCAAAGGAAAGATGCAGAAATTAGAAACAGCCTTCCAGGAGAGCCAGCCGCTTCGGGGCCCAGCACGGGCGTTGGCAGAGACGCAGTCAACCGAGGTCCAGTCCCTGCGGCCGTAGGTGTCCAAGGCACAGAGCGGGAGGGGCGTGTGTCGTGAGTGCACAGGCCACGGCTCTGCCCTGCAGGCTGAAGTGTCTCCGGGGGCGGGTGGGAGAGGTGACGGAGAAACCGCTGGGGGCACCGGTGCCTCCTCCCCAGCGCGGTGCCAGGCAGAAGGCGGACAAGGACAGCCAGGTGGAGGCCCCGGGCCAGGCGCTCGCCCCAAGAGTCGCAGCCCCTCTTCGACCCGCCCGACGCGGGCAGCTGTGGCTCAGGATCAGGGGAGGGGCGCTCGGGCTCACCTCGGAGTGCGCGTGGGGCTCCGTGGAAACTGCAGGGCGGCCCTCTGCACCAGGCCCCTGCTGGCAGGGCACAGGCTCTGCTTGGAGGGGCCACGACACGGGCCGGCAGAACCTGCAACCGCAGGAAGAATCCCAAAAGGAGCTGAAAGGAGAGCGCAGGCGTGCCTGGAGCAGGGGCACAGGTGAGCATCTCCGGGCTGACCCGGGAAGACAGAGGCGTGAGGACCTCCCGCCAGGCAGGCCAGCAGCCTGCCCTTTCTCCTTCCTCTTTGGGATATTCTCCCAGATCTTTGTTGCTGCTTTAATAATGGGGGAGGGGGAAGCGTTTTACTAAAAAATCAGAAATAACCCAACTCTGGAGGATCTTGGAGCCCGGCGCTATTCGATCGAAGACATGAGCCATGTATTTTATTTTTAAATTAGTAGCACTGTTTACAAAGACAAAAGGTGATAATTTAATAATGTATTTAATTTCAAATACCATAAATATCACTCCACATATGATGAATGTATAAAGCACTAACATTTCAGACCTCGATTTGCCTGTTTCCATTTGTTTAATTGCGGTCAGGTAGCTTTAAACGCTGCATGTGATTTAGGGGCTCAGACATCGGCAGAGCCGCCGGCCTGTCCCCTAACTCTTCCCAGATGCTTGGGGTGAACCTTGTGTCAGGGAGTCAGGTGTCTGCTCAAAACACCCTCTGCAAAGCGTCTGTGAGCCCCACCTCCTTGGCCCCCAATATCCGCTGCTGGACTCCTTGGCGGAGGAGTTTGGGATTAATGTGAATTCTATATGTGTTTTGTTCGCTGTGGCTTCTGCTGCAGTGTGGGTTCGAGGGACGAGGACTTTGCATTCCAAATTCCAAGGATGCCTGCCATGTGGTCAGTGTTCAATAATTATTTGTATAATTAATCAAGAAATGAGCTACACGGAGCCTCCCTGGTAGTGCAGCGGGTGGAGCGCAGCACTGTGAAGCATCTGCTGCAGAGCAACGCGAGTTCGATCCCCGGCCAGGGAGGGACCCACATGGCGCAGCAGACCTCTCCTGTCTCCCCGCTGCTCCCCTTGGCAGTGTGTTTCAGTCCATCTGCCTGTTCTGCTCCCCACTCTGGTGAATCCTCTACGTCCAGTGACTCTGACCTGTACCCCAGCTCTTGTATGCGTAAATAAATAAATCTTAAAAAAAATGAGCCACACGTTATTCATTCTTAACAGGCAATTTGCTTTAATCACTGAGAAAAATTAAGGCAAAGTGTCTTGCCAATGAGACAGCAGAATGTTCCGATGTTAGCATTCCGCACGCATCGCTCCCAGCTCCGATGGCAGGACGTTTTGAGATTTCACTTCCAGTTACAACCCCGAAGAAAGGGATTGCTACTCCCCTCACCTCCCTCCACAGCTTTCTGTACAATCTGGCGCTATTGCCAGTGGAAGGACTGTCAGAGCAGCTTCAGTCTGTAGGTTACTGCTAGAGCTTCACGCCGCCCTGCGGGAGAGGTTGCTCGCCCACACTTGCAAAGCGGGTGCGTCCTAACGTGCGATTTATTATGGACTCACCTGCTAAGAAACCAGAAGATTCCAATTCAGGTTGTGCCTCTGTTATCATCGCCATCGAATGCTGAGTGAGTGAGTGTCTCTCCCTGCCGTTTTCCCTCACTGCAAAATTAGGGTAATAACAGCTTCCCTCACCTATCTCATCGAGATGTTGAGAGGATTAAAAAATATCACCTTTTTAATTAAGGTAGCAGACTCTGCCATTTTAAAGGTGTGACATTCACACAGAATCCTGTTCGCCTGAACTTCCTGGAATACTTTAATGGAAAAAGCTGACAGCGGAGCAGATGCTAAGAGGAATCTCCAGCCGGAGTATTCAGAGATTGATGGGCTTGGGGCGAATCAATGATTATCGTGTACACTTTGGGCTTGACGGGGATTTTCTCTCCAAAGAAGTTAAGTATTTTATAAATATTATCTCCTTCATCCTTTTAAACGTCCAGTGATGTGGCATTTATCACCCTCAGCTTCCAGATGGACAAGTAACCGCAGAGAAATGGATGATCTTCCCAAGGCCTGATGGCTCCGGGCGGCCTCGCATGGGCGGATCCTGAGTCCTTGCTCCTCCTCGAGCCCTGGAGGAGCCAGAGGCGGGGCCAGGAGAGGGAGGACGTGGAAGGCTGGAGCTGGGTCAAGGAGACCACAGAGGCGGGACAGAGCCTGCCCAGGGAAGGAGGTCGAATTGTCAGATAAGCACTGAAATAAACAACATACCTGGAGCTGGGTGTGTTTGTTTACAGGTTTATAGCGATGCAGGGAAAGATGACAGCAGATGCTGATAAGTGAAACCCAGCTAAAAAATAAAGGAAGAAGGCCGTGTGTGGTGCATGTCCTCTGTGTGTGTGTGTGTGCGTGTGTGTTGCACGCACGCAGCGGAATCAGCACTCACGTGGAGGCTGAGAAGGCAGGAGAGGCCAGGTGGGGAAGCAGCCGCCGCTCTGCCGTCCTCGGTGACGCCGTCCGTGCTTCCCAGTTATGTTTGCAGTTAACACATGTTGCGTTTCATAGAAATAGATTACATCGCTGATTATAAAATAGTGTGTTTATTGACAAGCATATTGAATCATATGAACTAGAAATGGCTTTAAAAACAGAAGCAGAAGTGTCTTCTTAAACTTCAACTTTCACCAAAAACTGTGTTGATAGAGGTGTTTTATAGAAATCCACATCTTCATGAATCTGCAGAGTAATGTGTAAGATGTTATCAATGTTACTCTCTTACAAACGCAACACACACATTTCCAGGTCAAATATGCTGCTTTATTTCAATTTGTTTAAATTGATGGACTAAAATCAGTTTACCTGAATTCCTGTTACAGGACTCTCCCTCCCTCCCTCCCTCCCTCCCTCCCTT
>JAGFMF010011662.1:7688664-7767728 GCA_019455555.1 Galemys pyrenaicus
TCCTTCCTTCCTTCCTTCCTTCCTTCCTTCCTTCCTTCCTTCCTTCCTTCCTTCCTTCCTTCCTTCCTTCCTTCCTTCCTTCCTTCCTTCCTTCCTCAACAATAAGCTGACATTATGTAGCACTGTGGTTATATCTTTTTGAGCTTTTGGAGATGCAGGATTAATGAGTCAAACAACCTTTATATTCTAAATATTGACACATGTTGCTGGCAGAAAGTTGCCTGGAGAAGCTGTACTAGAACACACTACCAGCAACCTCACAGAGGCAGACCCAGTCAGCACGTTGCAGTAGCTGGCATGCATATGGCTTCTTCTTTCTATTCCCCTATAGGTGAAAAAAGTTTTACTTTTGAATTTGCATCCATTTTTCATTTTGCTTGGACAATCTTTTAGACGTTTATTTGTTAACTTTGAGTTTCTTCTGCGATAATCTATTCATGTCTTTGTACATTTTGTTTCTGAAATTGTCTTGTCCTGGCACTGATTTCCAATTGATAATTATACTTTAGGAGTAAGAACTATTTGCCTATCTATCACATATGTTGCAAATAATTACTGAAGCAGTGTTGAGGGGGAAAAAACTTCAAAATAAGTATAATTCTCCTCTCAGATTTGGAAAGATAACTCGCATGTTGTTGCTTTAAACAGAATACTGTAAAGGAAAATAAGTCAGCCAGTTCCCCCAGGAAATTGAAACCATTACTTTAAAAACTTTTCAATGATCTGAGAAGCAGAGAAACACAGATGAATCAAATAAATAAACAAAAGTACATAAAACACAGTGACTCTTCCAAAAGGCACAGAAACTGTGAAATTACATTTTGAGAGAGATGTTTAAGAACAAAAATGACAGGTCCAGTAGTTTGCCCCTATAGCCAAGAGCCATTCTCAAAATTCAGATAGATGAGGGAAGAAAATTATTTTTTTCAAGATAGAAGAAAATTTCTCAGAAATTAAGATCAGAGAGGAAGAGATTCCTCAATAAAATATTATAAATGCAAGCAATGAAAAACATAAAGCAATGTTCTCCATTAATTGATTTATAAAATTCCAGGCAAATCTAATAGTACAGTTTTTAAAGCTTTTTATCATTTTCTTTTTATAAATGTTGACAACCAATTCTAGGGTTTATCTGAAGAATAACTTGATGAAGATCACTGAAAAGGGTGTATGTAAAATGAACCAAAATATAAACCAAGTTAAGTTAAAACAATGTATTTTTTATTTTACTTAATAAATAAAAAATCAACAAACAGAATAGATGAAGGAAAAATTGACACTTGCAAAATATTTTATACTGTGGACATTGAAACATTTTAAAACCGATTGCTTGTAAGAAGTAGTAATTAGCTACTTATTTGGAAAAACTAAGGTTAGATCTCCACCTCCAACTATACAAAAATAAATTACAAATGGGTTGAAGAGGCAGGGAGTAAAAAGCAGAATCCATTTGTAGATGAGAGACACGGGAGACGTTTCCCTTAGACTTTCAGAATAAGGATGACTTCCCTTTGAAAATATAAAATGCTGAGGCTACTAGAAAAGCGAAAGGTGGGTTCACAATCTGAGAAAATTATTAATCTCTGGTCTGCAACGGATGACCACAGTCCTCACACCTCCCTCATGCACAGTAAGTGCTAGGACCTCTCCCCTGGGATGAAGGTGGGCTCCGTTGCCTCTCTGTCAATACTTTGAAAAGTAGAACATTCTGGAAATGATACTCAGCTGGTGTCTGGGCATAGACCTTAAGAGGTAAGTGTTCTTAGGATGAGCACTAGCACGACGTGCTGTGAGAAACACAAGTGATGGCACGTGGAGGTTGTCCAGCCCCAGCCAGCATCAGCAGCCGGTGTTGGATGCTGAGGGGCTGCTCATTCCACCAGGTCATGCCATAGCACTCACTCTACCAGGCTCGGAGGAACTGCACTCTGAGCCAGGCAACCCACGGGATTACGACAGATAATGACTGTGGCCTAAAGTCACTGACCTTTAGCATTTTAAGGAAAAGGTAGCCTTTTAAGGAAAGGCTACCTGGAACACAATTAAGGGCTGTATGGTGTGGGGTGTGGGTGGCTTCAGTAACAAATCTAAAATCCTGACATGGTTCTGGGACTCAGTGGTGGACAGAAGATGGAAGGGATTTGAGGAGACTTGTAGAAAAAAGTGAAAGTAGAAAAGCTTGAGGACACAGCCGGCAATGGTTTGAATGAAAACAACAAAAAAGGAATGGTGACCTGTTACACAGAAGCAGGAAGTGTAGCGGCACCTACCAGCGGAAGTGTAAAAATGGATACTGCATGCAATCAACTGCTGGACTGAGTTAAGGACATTTCTGGGCACAAAGTTGAATGTGCCACCTGCATGGACAGGAGAGTTAGCTGAGCTCTTAAAAAAAAAAAAAAACAACTTCAGTTTTCAAGTAGAATTTCAGAAAAAGCAGATTGAAGGCCCTACTTACTGAGACAGAAAATTAAACTATTTCTCATCTCCTGTTGCTTCAGATGACAAAAGACTCAGAAAATATGAAATGGCTTCCAGGACACATATTAAATGCAGAGCGCTGGAGTAGAGCATGGATTCTGGGCAACGGCTTCAGAGTTGTGACCTTACCCATGTGCTTTTCCAGCCACGATGAGCTCTCGGAATTTCCTAGTGTGCCCAGGAGGACCTCAGCAATCTTACCGTCACTGCTGTGCCTCAGACTTTTCCAACAAAGCCAAATTCTGAGCATCCTAAGGTACCTCCCATGGTAGCTTGTCTTAGTTAAAGAGTCTATATTGGAAAAGTGTGAGTAAAGCATTTGTCTAATGAAGACTTATTTGATACATGAGGAATCTACAAACGTTTAAAAAGATTTTTTTCAGTTTGGCTGGAGGGAGTTGGGGTAACACCAAGTGAAAAGAATCTTTGACACCTCCTTCCCAGCCAACAGTGGGCAGGGTGACGGCAAAAGGAAAATTCAGATGTGAACGGTCTATATGTTATAGTAAAAAAAAGACGACTTGAAGGAAGAAATAATAAACTCGGGCTCAAAGCCAAGAACCATGGAGAATCGTTCCCAGGAAGCAGAAGGATTCCAAGAATGGGCAGTATGTGCCCAGCTGGATTTCATAACTGCTATGGGCCAATGGCTGCCACGTACCTCCCCTTTTCCCTATTTTTGAATAGGAATGTCACTTGTGGTTTCCCTATGCCTAGCCAACATGGTATGTCTAGTGTAGATAACTTGTCTCTGGGTCACAGGTCCTCAGAGTGCCCACCCATGGAGCCTCATCCACACTGGGCCTGATTTAAATGATAAAGTCTTGAACTTGAATCGATAGTGCTATGAATAATACTTTAAAGAGGAAGGGGGTGTTAGGAACTAGAGGGGCCATGTACATTTTGCACATGGGAAATAAGTAAATGCTTCCTTGTAAGATAGTGAACTATGATGGATTAAAGATGGTAAGTTTTTTTAAATGTTCTTTTTGTTTCCTCACCATAACTGCTTGGGTTTTCTGTTTCATTTTTCATTACTATTATTATTATTTTAGGTAGCATTGGTTCATACCATTTTAAATACATGTTACCATGCCATACCCACCACCAAGGCACCCATAGTCCTTTATCACATTCTTTGAGTCCCTTCCTCTCATTGCCCACCTCCAACCTCGTCCTCTGGTCGCCTCAGTTTTGCAGTCATATTTCTAGGGGTTGTTTTGGTTTAATTTTATCAGTTCCCCTACATTGTTTCTCTGTATTCTGTATATGAGTGAAATCATCGATGTTTGTCCTTCTGATTTTTTTCACTGAGCATCATCCTATCCAGTTCCATCTATGTTGTTGCAAATGGTAAGATCATATCCTTTTTTGTAGCTGAGTAATATTCCATTGTGTACACATACCACATCTTCTTAATGCACTTATCTGTTAGTGGGCACTTCAGTTGTTCCTATCACTTGGATATTATAAAATAGTATGTCTATGAATGTAGGAGTGCTTATATCCCTTTCAGTTAGTGGAATTGAGTACCTTCCTCTCATTTCCATTTTCAATGGAAAAGCAACGACTACTCATTCCAGTCAGCTAACTGAGCCCCCAGAAGAGTTCCCAAAGAATACCAACCATTACCATGTGTGGGTAAACTCTTGGATGATCACTCAAGTCAAGCCTTTAAGACTCCAGTCCCAGTTGTCACTTGACTGAAACTAAATGAAAGAGAATAAGCAAGAAAGCCTCGTAGCTGCGTCCCGTCAACTCACAGAGTTGGATGAGGTAATAAAATCTTGTTGATTTAAGTTGTCGACATCATAGCTCACAAAGAAGAAATATTGATAATATATAAAGAATTGTTGCAAGTCAATAAAAAAAGAAAAACTTGAAACAAAAAGTGGACAAGGAGTATGAAAGGACAATACACAGAAAAAAGATATGAGTAATAAACAAGCCCATAAAAAGATGTTCCCCAAAATCTTGCAAACAAAACAAGACATTTGTTTGTAATGAAGTAATGAAGTAATGTTTTCAGAATGATTGGCAAACATTAAAATGACTGATCAATCTGGTTTTAGAGGATATGTAAGAACATTAATACACTAATGCTGGAACAGTAGCTGGAAAACAATTTGTGTTTTAATTTTATTCAAATCCCCTTAATCTAACATTTCTATTCTAGGTCACTAGCCTATTAACACATGTACATATGTGACTAATATGTCCATTATAGCATTGCTTATAATAATTATAATGGGAAACAAAATGAACTTAAACGATCAACAACTAACGATGACACCTCCATACCAACTGAGGATTTACACAAATGAGGTAGGGCCTCCCTGGTAGCACAAGGGGTTAAGGTGCAGCACTGTGACGCATCTGCAGCCACTGCAGCCCACGTTCGATTCCCAGACGGGGAGGGAACCCACATGGCACAACAGACCTCTCCTGCCTCCCCAATGCTCCCCTCAGCAGTGTGTTTTGGCTCATCTGCCTGTTCTGCGCACCACTCTGTTTCTGGTAAATCTTCTCACACCCCACACCTCTGGCCTGCACCCCAGTTCTTGTAGGCAGAAATAAATACATCTTTTAAAACAATGAATGAGGTAGAGATGTATCATTGACCTAAAAAGATGCAAGTGAAAGATCGTTTCAGAAAAATATGCATGAAATAACCCCAACCATGCTTTAAAAGGCATGTGTGTCTTCACATGCATTCAGCAGGAGGAAGAGGGACCCCAGCACCGGGGGCGCCCCCACCCCTGCAAACAGATGGCAGCAGAAGCCCCTTGGGAGCGAGGGGCCTTCAGACGGAGTGACCGGCCAGCAGAGGACAATAGCTGCAGAAATGTCAGCGCTGGCCAGCACTGAGAAGATTGCAGATTAGAAGGAAACACTCCCCCGTGAGGCTCACCGCAGAGCCAGAGCTGGCCCGGCCCGATGTCAGGGTCGTCTGCCCCGCAGCCCCCGGTCGGCCAGCTTGACCAGCTCAGCCCCTGCCTGGGCCTCCTGTCTGGGCCCCCCAGGGTGCCCAGAGCCTCAGAGGCAGGGCTCCCCAGGAGCACGGCTCCACCCTCGAGCGGGTCTCCTCCTTCAGGCTGGACCGGGCACCCCCGTGCAATCCCCTCCAACCGAAACGCTCCAGTCCTGGAGCACAGCACTTAGAGGGCTGTGGGGTGTTGTCCGTATCTTCTTGCGTGTGTCCACGCTGGGGTAGGGCTCGACCCCGCTCCGGGCTCTCACCAGTGGCAGCCCCCACCCACTCCACGGCCCTCATGCCCTTCCTTCCCCTGTACCAGAGGGGTTTTGAAGGTTGTTTGGGGCTCCAGATTTTTGGGGGGCTCCTGCTCCCGAGACACATGCTTGATGTTGCCCAAGGGGGAAGTGGCAAAACCTGGCCCTCGGCAGGGGTGAGGGTCCCGCACCACCCCATGCCCTCTTCCCCCAGTCGCGAGAGGCGGCAGCATGCCTCCCGCATCCAGACGTGGCACAAGGAGGCAGTGGCGCCCAGCTCCCCTCCGGGCGGAGAGGGCGTCCTTCTGTTCCTGGTTGCTGCTGCCCTCCCTGGCCGAGGGCGCTGGGCCTGTTCCGTGCAGCCGCAGCCGCCAGGTCCGCAGCCCCTGGGCTCACGCACCTGCAGCCGGGCCTGGTTCCCCGTGCCCCGGGCCTGGCCCCACCCCCGAAGAGACCCCGGCTCCTGTCGCCTCGTGAGTGTCACCAAGCCCTCACGCCCGTGACAAGTGTGATTTCTCCCTGGCGACCACATGGGCTGTTCAGGCAGTGGCTGGTCCTGGGCTTATTCCCGTACTGTCTTCTGGTCAATGCTCCGCTTGGCCTGAGGACCAAGCCGCGCCCCGAATCCCCGCGCCGCCTCTGCAGAGGGCGCCCTCCCTGCTTCCGAGGCGATGGGCCCCTCTCGCTGTCAGCTGCCATTGCACGGTCCCGCCTTTCTCTGCGTTTTCACCCCCCGACGAGAGGCACACGAAGGCCACCTCGCCCCGGAGTGGCCGTTGGGTCCACTGCCCCGCGGGCTGTAGCTCTTGCCAGCGAGCGTCGTGCCTGTGCTCCCGGGCGGAGCGGCCTTGTGTGGCCACCACTGGAAGTGGCTGCAGAAGCGTTGTCTTGTCCCCCGCGGTCACTGTGTTCCCGCGGTCACGGCGTCCCACAGCCCCGCACTGACCCGCTGGCAGTGCTCGCTCTTCAAGGCGGTCTCCGTCCAAGAGCTGCCCAGCTCACCAGCTCTCTCCTCCAGCGGGGAGCAGTGGAAGCGGCCTGTTCTCTGGCTGTGGCCTCTTTGCTGCTGTTGCAATCCCTGCTGCAGCTCAAAAGCGATCACATAGGGGCTTCTCCTCACCTTTTCATTTTCCTTCTTTAATGATCAAGTCATTTCATAATCCAAGGCAATCGTTAAAACAAACTGCGAATGATCTCCGTGAATTTGAGGTACTAAAAGGTCTCTGAAGTTGGCCTGGTCCAATGGAAATGCACAGGACACAGCAACTCTCCTAGACACCCCCTTCCAGCCAGCGCTCCTCAGTGCATTGATCACTCCGGCCCAGTCGGGCACGCAGTAGGGGGTGGGGGAGGACCAGACCAGGGGCCAGGGACTGGAGCACGGTCCAGTCTAGTGGGAGAGACCAGTCTTGGGATTAGGACGTCTGCTGACCGTGTGGCCTGGAGATGGGCTGAGCCCTGGGGGTGGGGTGAGACAGCGGGAGGGGCACCCCTGGGACAGGCTGCAGTGAAGCCCCCCGGTATGCGTGCACCCTCCTGCCCCATACTTGCACACAGGGCCGCAGGACTCGGCGACAGATTGTGGAGGGAGCATCTCAGCTGACTGCGAGGCCAGACCCAGAACACAGACACCTCAGCTGACTGCGAGGCCAGACCCAGAACACAGACACCTCAACTGACTGCGAGGCCAGACCCAGAACACAGACAGACGCTTCGGGGCAATTTCCTGACCTGAGTGCAAATCCATGGACAGTTCTCATCCAGTTCATCATAAATAATGTTAAAACATATCATGAGCAAAATGAAAACTTGAATAAGTGCTAAATCTACACATAATAAAATTTTAATCTAAGATTTACCAGGAAAAAAAATCTAAAGTCGGTAGAGGAAATGACAGGTACGATGGATGTCTGGTGGCAGAAGAAAATTGAAGAAGAAATTTCAGTTTGAGGAGTGGATGTGTTAAGTACTCTGACACAGAGATATCGGATTAAAAACTCAAATATCAAGTTTAAAAATTAACACACAAGATGATTCTCCCAATGAGATTACTTCAATGAGATAAAAAATGCCAAATACACTCTAGACAATCCAACTGTGCTACATAAACATTTAGACAAGCAATAATTTGGCTTATTGTATCAACCAGAGAAAACACTCGATGCAAATTCCTCACGAGGCTAATTCAGCAGGATTAGGACATATTGATTCCATATGCACATCGTTTTGGATGAAGTGTACATTTTAGGGGAACAAGTTTCAGAAAATGAAGCCGGAGGAGGAGGTGGAGGATACAGACTGTGAGGGACCAGGCAAGCCTGGGGAACGACTTTGGGCTCCATCCTGAAGACCACCAGGAGTCTGCGAATCACTTCCAAAGGAGGAGTAGCCGGACCAGCTCTTCAGTCGTGTCCAACCCCCCTGGGGCTCCAAGGAGTGAGATCTGTAGAGAAACAAGATGGCGGCCAGGAGAAGGCAGAGCCACTCCAGAATCCATGGCTGCTGAGCCAGCGCCCGGATCGAGGGAGGCGCAGAGGAAGGAGGGAAGACACAGATTCAAGAGCTGTTACAGCAGAGACCAGACAGGCCCTGGTGACTGGCAGGACTGGGGCAGGTGAGAGGATGAAGCGTTACTCCCGGGGTTCCAGCTCAATGTACTGTGACGCCTTTGACCGAGCAACAACTCAGGTGGGGAGGGTGGATCTCTTGGGTGGACTCTGATGTGAGTGAAGGTGTCAGCTCACCAGCTTCGATCTCAGCTCAGGGGAGAGGTGTGGAGGGGGTGAGACAGCCCGATGCATTAGTGCATGAGTGCCAGGTGCAGCACTCAGAAAGAAAGTAGAGCATCTAGCAGCTAAGAAAATAAGAGCAAAGGGAAAGCCTGGTTTTAGTTTGCTTAGTCATCACGACGAGCCTCTGAGATAACACATCCTTATCATCTTTTTTACAGTTGAAGAATCTGAGGCCCAGAGAGGTGAAGTAAATGACCCAGTGAGGAAGCCTGGACTCAGGCCGCTCCCTGCCCACTGGCCTACCCTGCCCTTCGCAGTGTTGGGGACCGCAACAGGCGCAGGCAGCAGGCGCAGGCAGCAGGCGCAGGCACAAGAGCGTCCGAGGGAGAAAAACCAGGAGGCATGATCAGGGATGGAGCGGGAGCAGAGGGCGTGTGTCAGAGGTGAAGTAGGGGCGGGTTTTAAGGAGGGCCTGGCCAAGACAGCTATGAGACAGGGGGCAGGGAGTGGGGGTGCCGAGAATCAAGGTCTGAAGAGCATTCTGAGCTGCGGTGGGTGGGGTTTGCTTTATTTCCTGTCGTGAGTCAGAGACAAGAGCCGTGAGAGTGTGGGCAGGGCAGGGCCAAGGAGGTCAGGGGTTGAAGGTTCTTTAGCACCAAGCTTCTTCAAAGAGGTGACAACAGGTGGAAGGGAATCCAAAGTCCATGCACACTGTGATGGGGAGAAGGACCCGAGAAAGCAGCTGGACAGGAGCAGAGAGCAAGGTGGCTGGGTAATACTGTGTCGAGGTATAATGGACACACACCATTCTTGTAGCCTTGGCTGTACAGCCAGTGATTGGCTATGTTCGTGTTGTGATCGCGTGGTAAGCCTGCTAGACACCTGTCACGCAGAGCTACAAATGTGTCTAGTGGGAACTTTTAAGATCTATTTGCTTAGCAACTTTCAAATATGCAACACAGTATTATCGGTGACAGTCACCGTGTCACAGACGACACCCCCAACATATGTGTCTTATGACTGGAAGATCTGACCCCTTCACACATTTCACTGAACCCCACCTCTGACAAATACTAATCTAAGAATTAGGCTTGTTATTGTTTTTCAGTTCCCACAAATAAGTGAGATCATGTGGCATTTGTCTTTCCCTGTCTGAATTATTCTACTTAGCATACTGTCCTCAAGTTCCATCCATGCCATCACCAATGGCAAGCTTTCATTCCTTTTCATGACTGAATAATATTCCGTCGTACATAGTATATATACTTTTTCTTTAGCCATTCATCCATGGATGGGAACTTTGGTTATTTCCTTGACAATTTCTTTCTGCCAATTAATTTTAGTTTTGTACCTGAAATTAGAGATATAGCTAGCTACTTGCCAAAAAAAACAACAGGTGGGTGAATCAATAGGGAATTTTAAGGGAATATTAAAGGATTGAAAAATCTATTGTGAAGATTAGCAGAAACAATGTATAGAGCTATTTCCTTGGAGATGATGGTGTCTCCAGACAGCAAAAAGGGGCCACACGTCATGCCTGCCACAGCTGGTCCCTGTGTACACCTGCTGTGTTGGAACTGTGTTCCTCCTTCAAAAGTGCCCCCGTTTGAAGGACACAGAAAGCCTAGTATTATGTGTGTGTTTCGAAGGAGACTTACCAACAATAGCCCTTCCAGGAACCTTACCAAGGAAAAGATTCATTATAGATAGTGCGGTCTCAGTGGGAATTCATGAAAGAAAGCTCACTAAATTCAATGTCAAACTACTGATTGTGCAAACATGTGCACCGTGGAGCTCACAGCTGAAAGGATTCTCCTCTGTGCAGTGATTTCTCACAAATGTAGAGCAAACTTTGTGATAGTCCCCACATACATACGTGACTCGGTGGCATCCCTTAGCACTCTAGCCTTGTCATTTTTATGATGTCAAACCTTAAATTTCCTTCGTCACTTAGTTTTTCACTTATTTTGTTAAATACACATTGATTTGTAAAACACCTTAAATCTCCGGAGCCCCCTGACCGCCCCCATCAGCACCGCCTCAGCCTCGCTCGTTAGACCACTGGGGTCCAGCATGGCCCGAGAGGGTCTGAGAAGGCCAGTTTACGTCAGATCATTACAGAGAGATGCGACTTGGCGCAGAGGAAACCTTGGGTGGTGTGGGGCTTTTCCTTGGCATTTTCTTTTGGCTTTCCTCCATTTTTAATTTGTGGTTTTCTCCGCATACATGACTTTCACACCCAGCAAACAAGCAAACATTATTAAAACACTTGTTTTAAAATACAAATCGAGTTCCCACATGATTATTTCAACACCCGCCAGGAATCGCCAGCAGGGCGTGTTCTGCCAGCACAGCTTCATTTGAGAAGATGTTTCCCAGCCTCCGTGGAGATAGGAGTGCGAAATACAGCTGCTGCGGCGGGTTTACATTTACCCAGCCGAATTCCCACGACGACAGCGTGAAAGCAAAACCTCTCGCTCCTCTTCTCTGTGAAATCGCACCACTTCCATGCCTACGACTGTCTGGCTGGGTCTCTCTACACGTCCTTTCTGTTCCCATTTTGTACTCAATGTACAAAATTCTACTGAATCCCTAACTGGAGTCTCTGACCATATCAAGAGCATAAAGAGAGTTTATTTCGTCATGGTTTTGCAAGCCACGAAATCCCTCAAACTCCGACCAAGTTGTTCCACACGAAAGCCTCGATGCAGAGTCCAGCTAAGTGGTATTTCAGCGAGTTTCTTCGCCTCATTCGTGTCCAGGCCACTAAGACACACTGAGGAAGGGTAGTCGTCTATTTTTAACCTCTTGGATTGATAATAAAATTACAACGTGGCTTGAATGACCATGTGAATGCTCGTTCGGAGGCAGTGTCTGCGGAAGCTCATCCCGACTGTAATTTTAGAGCAAGATACAGCAGCGTGGACTTAAAGAGCAGTTTTCAGAACTCGGAGCACAATGTATTTAGAAATGGCCTTTCTGGAACACCTCTAGACTGAAAAGAGAATTTTCTGATAAAGACATAAGCAATCAATAAAATGCCACATTATTCGTTCCCCTTATAGTACTTTGATTTTTTGACATTCTAACATTCAGCTGGTGAAGAGAGCAGAGCAGAGGGGTTTGGCTTTCATTTAAGCTGGTGCTTGAGCTTCACAATTACTTCGAATGTCATTGCTGATATGTGAAGAGCTTTTTTTCCAGTGGAATTTTTCTCAAGTTGGGTATTTGACTGATACGATTAACCTTAGCCCCATCTTTATGCCACCAGACTATATGATGAAAAAAAAAATTTTACATTGTGCGCCAGAATTTTAACTGATAAGGAAGCTAGGACCAAAGGGTCTGGGCCTCCCTAGTGGCCTAGGGGTGAATCTCAGCACTAGCACCTGCCCTGAGTTCTATCCTGGCCAGGGAGGGGACCCACAGGGTGCAACAGACCTCTCCCCGCTGCTCCCCTCAGCAGCGTATTTCAGTAGAGCCTCCTGTTCTGCTCCCCACTCTGTCTCTGGTGACTCCTCTCACCCCCCTACCTGCCTGCTGGCACCTCTGGCCTATACCCCAGTTCTTCTACACAAAAATAATTTTTAAAAACCCTAAAAAAAAACCAACAAAAACAAAGGGTAAGTCATGATATTCCTGGTGAGATTTTAAATCATGGGACTAAAAGGGTTCATTTCTGCAAAACTCATCTTTGAAAATACTTTCAGCAAATAAAAATATGCACCCGGTTTGAATACTTCGTAAGAAAAGTAGGACAACTTTATCACCACCTGTCATTTTATGGAAGATCCATCCACTAAAAGGACAATATACATGAAACACTGGCCAGTAAGGCAGGGGAGGTCATTCTTTTTGCTGAAATGAGTATTTGGAAGCCTTTATTTAAGTTTTTCAATTTACTCATACAATTTTACATTAATATTTGTAAGTGATCTCTTCCATCTTAATTTTTCACTAGGACCTTATGTGACCTAAAAGACCATTTTAAGCACAGCACCCTTTGATTTTCAATGTCATCAATAACCACAGCAAAGCATCTTCCCATGTAGTGGAAACAAGTGATTGGATAAAAACAGAACGTGAGCTATTCTCTGAGTTTGAGTTCTGCCGGGTGTTACTTCAATAACTTTCCCTCCATTGGCCTAAAACACAAGAAATGTCCTATTTGGCTTACTAGGTACCTCTGTCCCAGGAGCCCAAATTAAGAGCAAGCATTGGAAATTTGGAGATAAAACAGAATTGCAAGCAAAGAATGACATGAAATGTAACCAGCTTCCTGAGCTAACAACACCCTCCCAAACAGCATCGCTCCTCAGGAATCACAGAGCTGACTGGAACTCTTAAAATCTCCCACAATTACATACTTACTTCAGATTCTCAGGATAGAAACAATCTTGTAAAACATGAAGATTAAAGTATCATAACAGAACTCAATAGTCTTTAATACCTAAGTCTTCAGAAGGGTGTGTTTTAGAAATTTCGATCATAATGCAACGTGCTCAAAGCTGTTAAAGTAAGGATAATTTCACTCAATTTTCCAGGAGGCTTCTGCCTTGAATGAGTAAAGAGCGGGTAATGGCTTGTGCCCCAGCATTGCCACCCTCCATTACACGGAGTGCGACGATCTTATCAGCTGTCTCTTGCAGAGTCAAAACTCACGTGTGACTCTGAGCACCTCAGCTACATCAGATCCCATCCAAAGGCTCGTTTTTCCATCTCGCCCGAATCCCTGATGGGTCCACGACAGACATGTTTTGAATTTTGGCTTTATGGATTTATTCTTTTTTTTAAGATTTATTTATGCGTACAAGAACTGGGGCGCAGGCTAGAGGTGTGGGGGTGGTGGTGAGAATATTCACCAGAGACAGAGTGGGGAGCAGAACAGGCAGATCAACAGAAGTACACTGCTGAGGGGAGCAGCAGGCGAGGCAGGAGAGGTCTGCTGTGCCCTGGCCGGGGATTGAACTACCAGTGCAGTGGCTGCAGATGCTTCAGAGTGCGGTGCTCAACCCCTTGCGCCACCAGGGAAGCCCCTGTGACTTTATTCTTCATGTGATATAGTCCAAGTACTGCTATGGACATAATACTAAATTGTTTCCTCAGGATGCAAATCGTTAAGCGAGTACTATTCACATTAGTAGAATCTCAAAATTTTGCATTATTTTCTATCTGTATCTAAGCTCAAATAAATCGCAGACCTGTAATGACAGCTGGAGATCTGTAATCAAATCTTCAAAACCTTGAACCAGTTGCTCAAGCCTAGCAGATAAATAAATTCAATGTTTGATTACTTTACTATTACAAACTTATCCTGTGTTTCACACAGTATAATCAGCTCTAGATAGTTCACACCAACCTAAAAGCTGCATCAAATAATTGGATACATACTTTATGCATATCCAGGGTAAAGTTTCGGAAGTTCATTGCTAATTAAAATTCAAGGAACCTTCTCAGTCTTCAGTTACAATTCGTTTTATGACAGCATTTTGTAGTTTAGCATGTAACACTGGATTTTTACCAGTAATTAAAATTATATGGACGAATGTTTGGGCATTCCGAGCCCACGGTGATGATGATGAAACTACTTATTGCATTTCAGAGGCTTGTTTCCTAGTTACTCTGTGATGTCCGGGCATCTGTCACCAACTCTGCAAGGCAGGGGTCTGTGGGTGCGCTTCCAGGACGCTCTTCACATACTGGACCAGAGCGGCAGGTACCGCGGGACAGCCTATTCAGGAAATAAACTGAATATCCTGTTGTTCTCACCGTCCACACTAATCTCTCTCTCTCACAGACACCTGCAAATTGTCTGCAAAATGTTGCCCTCAAGTGAACAAGCAGCCGGTCATCCCAAAGCGAAACGGGCATATTGTAAGCAGCAAAGAAAGGCCTAGCGAGTGAGGCGTGGATGCAGGGGCACACACGCGGAGGAAGAAGCGAGCCCGAGCGTGCTGCAGGGGATGCCCTGACCCCAGCGCCCGGGGTGGGGGTGGGGGGTGAAAAGGGGCTGCATCTTCCATCTGTGAGCGCCTCTCGTTGCTCCCATGGGTCTCCCCTTGGCTGAGCTGTTGCTGGGCAGCAAACTCTTCCTTCCTCCTGGGGATGGCGCTTTGTCTCTCATGCTCAGGTTCTGCCTTGTGTCCTGAGTTGAGAGCGTGAGGGCGTGAGGGCGTGAGCTCGTGAGCGCCCTCTCTGAGTCTCTGCACATCCGCACCGAGGAGAGATGGACCGCAGCCACTGAAGCACCAGTTCGATCCGCAGCCAGAGAGGGGGACCCACAGAGCGCAGCAGACCTCTCCTGTCTCCCCGCAGTTCCCCTCGGCAGTGGATTTCAGTGGGTCCGCCTGTTCTGCTCCCCCCTCTGTCTCTGGGGAGGCCTCGCACCCCTGCAACTCTGGCCTGCACCCCAGTTCTTGTACGCATAAATAAGTCTTTAAAAAAATTTAAAAAGAGGCTTCTGCCTGTTACTTTCCACAAAAGCCTCTGAGTGATGGTCTCCATGGAAGGGCGTCCTCAGAAGCCCCTGACTTCTGTCCCCCAGGCTCCCAGGAGCCCCCCTCGAGGGAGGCGAACGGCAGTGTTCGGGAATCAGCCTAGAGCTCGCCCGCCCGCACGTGCCGCGTCCCCCCGCCGCAGACCCGCTGTGCCCGCCCTGGGCCCTGCACGTGTCTGCCCGTGCGTGGGCGCTGACTTCTTCAGCCTACGTGCGTGATAGGCTTGAGCTAGTCCCTCGAGCTGCCCCGGGAGGCCTGCGCACGCTCCCCCTGGGATTTGTTCCTCCCCGTCCCTCGTCCCTCAGCTTCATAGGGCCCTTCCCAGACCTCCCCTCTGGCACGCAGCTCCGGGCCTTGTACCCGAAGGCGTGCGTGACTGGGTGTCCTCTGGATGGAGCTCTGAGCAACACACCACACAAGCTCTGTGGCTGTGCAGCTCAACCGCCATGCCAGCATCCGGGAGCCTCTGGGTTCCAGCTCACAAAAATGGTCTTATCAGGCACCTTTAGTACCCTGTGGGGAAAACTGAGTGCTCCAGCTACCGTTTCCTTCCTCCCTCCCACTCTCCTCCCTCCCTCCCTCCTTCCTCCTTTCCTCCCTCCTTCCTCCTCCTTCCTGCCACCTCCCTCCTTCCTCTAGTCCTCTCTACTTCCTCCTCCCTCCTTCCTCCTCCCTCCTCCCTCCTTCAATCTCCCTCCTTCCTCCCTCTCTCCTCCCTCCTCCCTCCCTCCCTCCTCCCTCCCTCCTTCCTCCTCCCTTCTTCCTCCTCCCTCCCTCTCTCCCTCTCTCCTTCCTCCCTTCCCTAATCAAGTGCTATGAAGCATCTTTTCATGACTCCTTGTCTTTAGTGAAATGCCTGTTTAGAT
Organism: Galemys pyrenaicus; assembly: GCA_019455555.1. NCBI lineage: Eukaryota > Metazoa > Chordata > Mammalia > Eulipotyphla > Talpidae > Galemys > Galemys pyrenaicus. The sequence continues at coordinate 7,704,472 of JAGFMF010011662.1, forward strand.
CCTCTGCCCACATTTAATCAGGTTATATACTTTTTGTATTTAAGTTGTAGGACATGTTTTGGAGATTAACCCCTTAGCTGATACTCCCATTCACTGTCTCGAGGATGATTCAAACAGCTTTCGTCAGTAGTACACCCTTACGCTGACGTGCCTTTCCTGTATAATAACCACAGCGGGCCTCTTGGCGCCAGTGCCCACCAGTGTGAGCCTCCCTGCTTGCCAAAGCCGCCATGCACTGGGCCTCGCCTGGACTTGGCCTTCACACGCGGTTCTGTTTCCTAGAAATAGTCACTTGCGGTGATCAGAAGCCAGTCTCTCTTACGGTGCATTACGCAAGTGTGTTTTACAACCTCGCTACACGTTAGCAGCGAGCCCAGGTACCACTGCCATTACCGAGTGTTCCTGCTGTCCTCCAGGCCACCGCCCTGTCCAGAAGCGAGAGGGTGACTCATGCTGGAAAGGCGTCCTAGCCTGGGCGCAGACAGCTGTCCTCGGTGATGTCATTGAAGGAGCTGATTAAAGAAGAGTAAGAGGAACGTGTCCGGCACATTGTAACTAAAGCACGCACGTGTACATCCCTTTCCAGCCCATGAGGCTGGCCGAGGCTCACCCTCCCAGTGCGGCCCTCTGCTTGGTGTCCAGTGCCATCCGCTCAAGTCCAGCTCCTCTGGCTCATCTCTGGCTTTATGTCTGTAGAGGGACGTGAGCTCACAAAGACAGCTGCGAAGGCACCGGCATGCAGGACCTTACTAGATGTGTACGACTTTCTCTCTTCCGTTGACTTGCCTAGATTAATTGGCAGCAATTACTTGTCGTGATGAGCTTTTACTGAATCATTGCAAAGCATTCAAACGAGTCTCCATAGCAACAAGGCTGTTCCTTTCTGCTCGTCTTTCATCATTTTATGTCCTACTTAATGACACTGCTGAAGCACAAACCAGGCATCACGAGTTGGCACCAAGTTGGGGAGGGCAAGCAAATGCCCGTTCTTGGGCAGACAGACCTGGCCGGACTGGCGGGCGAGCCAGGCAGCGCGCTGGCGAGGGGGACCCCAGCTCTGGGAATCCGCACCAGCATCTGCCTGCGGAAATCACAGGGAAGAGGAACATGTCGAGTCGGGCGGAAACCAATGTGGTGAAACTGGGACACCAAGCACCCAAGGAATAAGGGCGTCACCTCACCCACTTTCCCACGCGAGCACCACCCTACCCCAACCCCGACTTCCATGACACTCGTTCCCATGAGCTTGTCAGGCACACATCTCTGGCGGGCTCTGGAGCCCGTGAGTCCGCATTGGACACTGACCCCTCGCTGATGCTGGCCTGGCCCGGGGCCACCAGACGGGTGTCAGGGCCAGGCCAGGCCCACCTGGGGCTGGGACTCCGCTCCCGGGTGGGCCAGGGGGTGCCCTGGCCGGAGAGCAGCCTGCAGGCCACATCCCCAGCCCCCCACCCACAGCCGTTACGGAGGGCATTCAAAGCTGCGGGCTGGAAGCTTCCTTGAGCAAGACAGACTCTTCCACTAACTTCTAAACTCCGGGAGAATGTCCCCATCGCCTTAGCAGTTTTCTTATTGAGCCTCAAATGTTACAGGGAACAAATCTGATGCAAACTTTTTTTTTTCCAGTACTGAAAATCACCCATGCTCCTCCACACACACGTGACTTGCCTCTCACCTCGAAGGAGCGACTTCGGGCCAAACAAGGCAGCACAGCAGAAATGGAGGCTGCCACCGCCGCTACTGGCTGGTCTCCCCCCTGCTGCCTCCTAGTGGGAATTCTAGAGTCCACCAGGCCCCAGCAAGGCCAGGGCTCTGACCAGGAAGAGCTGGGTTTCAGGGCACCTGCGTGGGAACCGAATTTCTGCAGGAGAAAGTGCGGGAAGCACCGCCTCTCCACAGAGAACGCTTGACCCCCAGCTGGAGACCCAGGGTCCTGGTCCTGGGTTCGGGTACAGGAAAGCCCAGCAAGGGTCCCCAGCAGGTGCCCACAGCCGCGAATGACGAGCCTTCAAGGACTCTGAGGCGGGGGTCCTTGCGCCCTAGGATGCCCCAGGCCTGGGTCCCTGTGGAGGGGAACCATCTCCCCAGGGTCCAGACTCTACAGTCGATCTGCGGGGGTGAGGGGGTCCTGTCCCACCCCATCCCTGGAGCTCTGGCTCCGCCCCCCTCCCCATGTAGCTCTGAATTGGAATGTGGCCTCTAGGGCGGAGACTGGGGTTAAAAGGAGGCAGCAGCACAGCTGAGACCCCAGGACTGGAGAGGAGGAGACACACGGGTGCGCACCTGCAGACACGCAGCGGCGAGGGCGCGAGGCCAGCGGCTCCCAAGCCCAGGCCAGAGGCTCAGTGCTGGGCCCCCAGCTCCCAGGCTGCGCCGGTGTCTCCCCGAGAAGCCCCGAGCGTGTCCTCCGTGGGGCCTCTGCTCTTCCTCTGTGGGCCCGGGAGAGGAGCTTGCAGCAAAATATTTTCTTTGACTTTGCATTTAATGACCGTCAAAAATCTGCTGTCCCAGCACAACGGAGCCCCAGTCCTTAGAAACAGAAGCCCTGTTCCCCTCCCTGGACAGGAAAAGAAATATTTTCATCCTTCCCATTGAGTCACCCACCCAAAAACTGGGCAAAAGCCTTTGGCTCAAAACACCGAAAAAGGTGGCAAGCCCCAGCTTGCCTGTCCGCCCCTGCTCCCCTGGGGTTCCCTGGGGGCGAGGAGGAGAGACCAGCTCCCAGCCAGTGGGGCTGGCCTGACCGGAAGGAAGCGGCGCCCCCCGCCTGTCTGCCGCACCGTCCTGCTCCTCGCCTGTAGAGGTGAGCGGGAGGGACGGGCATAAAACCGTGTCCCTGGCTGTCTGGCCCTTCCCGTGGCTGCCCGGTGGCCTGCGCCCGGCCACGGCAGAGGACGCGGAAGGACGTGCCAGAGTGAGATGCGTGCTCCGAGAAACTCTAAAAACAGCCAAAGCCCCAAGTGCTGCTCCGGCATTCACTCGCGAGCTGGGGTCTGTCTCGTGGAGCCCTTGAATCTCCTCCCAGGGCCCGTGTCGCCCCCACCCAGGGAAGCTCTCCAGCACAAAGTGCGCTGTGCACTGGGGAATCGCGCCTCTCCATTCAGGAATCCGAACGCCCTTTGCTTCTGGAACGTGTGTTTCTGGTTCCATCGAGGCGAATGTCACACTTGGTGACGAAGAGGCTCTCGGAGCGCCGGCCGGGGATAACTGCAGGAACAACAGCTCAATAACAGGTCAAGGATTTCAATCTGGAAAGGGCCTTGTTTTCATTTTCTGAGCTAGTCTGACCTCTGGTAGACCGAGGAAAGCCGCAGCGGGCCCCTGACACAGGAGGACCAGGGGCCTAGCCAGGAGCGGGACAGCACGGGCGTTCACATGCAGCAGGAGCGGGGTGGACCGTGAATGCCTGGTGTGGGGCCTGCTCCCCCCCCACCCCACAAATAAAGTGACTCTATAAAAAGCAACCAGCTCGCAGTTCCCTGCTCTGGAGAGTTTCATTCTCAAACGCCAATGGAACAGCAATGCTCACGATACCCCCTGGAAAGACTGGGGGCCCCCACATCAGACACGGCAGGCGCAGTGTCCACAGCCCCCTCGGTCTCTGCACCGCTCCTTTGCTGGGTCAGTGGCGAGAGGAACTGGAAACAGCCTTGGTAGCTTGGAGCGTAGCTCTTGCCCCTCTTAGAGCCTGGACCAGCCGTTGGGGCTGGGCCTGGCTCACTCCTCACGTGCCAGAAAAGGAAACAGGTTCCGTGACCGCGTCGCATCTCGCACTTGACCAATGGCCGGTCCCTGGAAGCCGAAGGGTGCGAGGTGGCAGGAAATGCTTCACCATGGGAAAGACGGGGCACAGTGTCGGCTAGACAGGCATGTTTGTGGTAGACATCGAGACCGCGTGTGGCGTGAGAAATGAATTCACACCGCGCCTTTCCGCCAGGCGAAGGGCCGCCAACCAGCCTGCAGGGAGGCCTGTGTGGGGTTGCGTGAATGCGCTGCGGAGAGCGTCTCACGTCCGAGGCTTTCCTGGAGCCACGCTGCTCGAGTTCGGTGCAGCGAGCCGAGCGGTCCTCACACACACCACGCGTTTCTGAGCAAGGGGGCCATGTGTTTCTGGCCCCCAGCAGCACTGCCGGGGCTCCCCGAAAGAGTTTACAAGCTTTTCTCAGGAAACTTTTCCTATTTCAAATTCAAGAGTTATATTGAACCAAGAATAAACCAAATGTAAACTCCTACCTGTGGGGCATTAATTTAAACCAAAGACCACAAAGCTACCTTCTCAGGAACACAATTAGTTTCTGGGACGCGCAGGGCCAAGGGCTGTGTTCTTGCTGGTGCTTTTCTAGCTGAGCTTCCTAAGCCACCGAAGGAAGCACTTTTTCATCAAATGGCGAGAATAAAGCTCGACAGTCAATCCAAAACGGCACTTTCTTAAATCCCTACTCCAAATAGAAGACGTTATCATTATTAAATGTGGTGTTTTTTTTTTTTTTAAAGGCACAGGTTTTTTAAATGGTTAAGGAAATTGTCAGGTAATTTAGTTAGCCGTTAGGGTTAAGTCTGTGTGTGATATAAATTGAAAATTAAGGATTTTTATCTAAATTAAATCCTTTTAAAACATTCACAGATTTAATAGTAACCTATTGCACCCAAGGGATTTTACATCCTTACTTGTAATATCCACTGGATTTCAAAAGCAAATTCTAGACCAAATATTTGGAGTAACCTGAGTTTTGCCAATATACTATCTTCTTACTGGTTTAGGGGAGGTTTGCACAAATGGGACCCTTGAGAGAAATGATTTCTTCCCAACCATAAAGCCAGGTGCATGGGAGGGCTCATTAACCCCCGTGCTAAACTGGGGCCTTCCTGGCAAGTCTGAAAGTTGCTGGATTCTCTCCAGCAGCAAAAGGAAATAAATATCAATTAGCTGTGTTATCTAATACTGGTAACATTCAATGGAAAGTAATGGTGGTCAGCATTCTAGAAAATAAGGAAAGCCGTTGGTTGGAATAGCCCTATTAGATAGATAGATAGACGGACTGACGGACGGACGGATGGACGGACTGACGGATGGATGGATAAGGATGGATGGATGGATGGATGGATGGACAGACGGATGGACGGACAGACAGGCATTCTGTTTTGTCAACATGGTGACCAGGACTTCAAGGAAGTGGCAATTTTCTGGATGAGAACTTGGGAAAGGAAACACCACAAGGATGCTCTGGACTCGAGGTCGTCACCCCAAGGAGACTGTCAGAAACTAAAATAAGGTGGCGGCTGAGGCTGGCTCTGCCAAGACGCTGTGCCCAGCCGGGGCTTCCAGAGATGCAGGTTGGCGACACCGCGCTGGGTCCCTTCTCCGGTGGCTTCCCCAAGGCCGCGTGTCCGGAAGGTCCCCGCAGAGGACAGACTGGATCAAAGTAACTTCAGATTGGAGCCCCCTCCCGTGCAGTGCTGCCTGCCCCCACCGTGGTGCACCCCGAGTTTCTACCCCCTCCCCCCACCTCTGGCGCCAGTAGACCCAGCCTCTGCGAGGAGACCCTTGAAGTCTTCCACGGGAAGTCACCTTCCACGCCCCACCGTCCAGGGACGGAGCCCAGGGATCTGGCCTCTCGAGGTCCTGGAAGGGTCCGCGCACTCCCAAGGCCTGAGGGAAGGCGAGGAAAGAGCGCGGGTCCGCGTCCTCTGCAGCTCGGGGCCTCTGGAAGAGCGGGCCAGGGCACCTCCAAAGGGCCAGGGGCGCGGGGGTGAGGGGTCGCTCCGCCGTGAGACACCATCTACACCAGCAAGGCGAAGAGGGTGCTCTCTGCTCAACTTTGAGAATAAAATTTTATAGCAATGCACAGCTGGCGACTTGGGGGTGCTTCTCCCTGCTGACACTGAGGACGCAGACCCGGAGCGGAGACGGCCCGGGCGGTCCCGGAGAGACTGGGGTTGCGCGGGGCGTGGAGGGAGGGGAGCGGCAGGAAGCAGGGGCCGGCTGGGGGCACCTCGGGAAGATGGCGTCCAGATGAGCCCAAGAGCCCCGAGGCCCTCGCAAAGGCTACGCCCGGCTGGGTTCGGATGCTGAGCCTAGCTCCACCCGCAGCGACTAAACCCTCCCCGCCGCTCCAGGAGGTGGAGCCGCAGAGGACAGAGCTGGGGACCCCCAGCCAGCCGAAGCCCCACCGCAGGGACTCTGCAGAGACCAGTCAGCCGGGGTCCCGGATACACGTGCTCACCCACAGGGCAAAGCGTGCAAAACGCTCCAGCCCCCTCTTTGGTGGCGTCGTCTTCTTCTTAGTAACCCTAGTTCCTTCCCGGTTCCAGGGCCTGAAAATTCAGTTTCATTTTCAGTAACTAACTGCTCAGCTGCCTTTTACCGCCGTCACTGTGACTTCACGGTCCAAGAGGACCCTAAGCCAAGCTACTCCCCCACTCTCCAAGTTCATGCATTTAGCTGAGTGGCGCTGTTCCGCATCCATTAGCATGCAATATCACCACATGGTTGAGTCATGCAAAGTTTGATAAGGCTATCAAAATAAACCACCTGGGGGGAGGGGGAGATAAACTCCCCCAGTCAGAAGTTCCCTCTTCTCATCATCTCACGACTCCCAGTAAGTGATTAGAAGTGGTCACTCGTGGGCCATGCAGCAATTTCATAAAAGTAACAAAACAGATCAAAGAGATGGAAAAGGACAGATAGGAAGCCAAGGAGAGGGTGAGGTAATGTGTTTGAATGAGCCAGGCCTGTAAGAATAACTGGGAAGGCGCTCCCCCTCCCCCTCCCTCTCTCCTCTCCTGTCCAGCCCTGATGACCACGTGAAATGCAATAATCGGGTCACACCAAGTCGTGTGCCTGGCAGCAGGCGTCGGGATGCTTGGCATCTTTGGAAAGAAAACAACTGGGTGACTTTTTCCTAGTTTTTATTTGAATACCTCATTTCTAACAGAAGAGATGGGGAAAGCTTACGGACTACAGAGATGCTCTGAAAGAGTGGCAAAACCCATTGGTGTGGGAGGTTATGGATGGGCTACAGAGCCCGGAAGAGAAAGGGGGTGAGATAAAGGGCTGAAGAGAAGGCTCCAGAGCAGGCAGAGGAGTGATGCAGGCTCAGTTATCCCCAGAGTGTCACACAGACAGCATGCTTGCATGGAGGCCGACTTCTTTTCAAAATGACATATTTTATTTATTTTTTTTAAAAATTTATTCATTTATGCACACAAGAACTGGGCTATAGGTCAGAGTTATGGGAGTGAGAGGACTCCTCAGAGACAGAGCGGGGAGCAGAACAGGCGGATCCACTGAAATCCACTGCTGAGGGGAGCAGCGGGAGGCAGGAGAGGGCTGCTGCGCCCTGTGGGTCCCTCCCTGGCCAGGGATCGAACTCGTGCTGCAGTGGCTGCGGTTTGCTTCACAGTGCTGCGACTCAACCCACTGTGCCACAGGGAGACATTATGTTTTTAAAGGAAAAATGACCATTTTAGAATCACACATATCCTCACAATTTCCTAATAAATAGCAGCCCTTAGCTGCTGGTGACACCACAACAGCTTCCCGCGTCTCAGCTTACACAATAAACTGAATATCGGTTTGTTGCCACAAGACGCTCACCCGCTAAAAACAGAGTTCGACAGATTTCCAGAAGTGTCCCATGCAGCTAATTCCTGCACAGCAGTTGGTGAGCAAGCGTGCGAGTGCAGCCCAGCAGCGCGCCGGGTCCTTAGCACGGGTTTCCTGTCCAGAGGGACACGCTCCTGCAGCCGCGAGGGCAGTTTCCGGGGCGGCTCCTCATCGATGACTTGGCAGCGCTTCTTGATTACTGGCCTGTCGTTTACCGAAGATGTGCCCCGCATAGTAACCTACGCGTGAGCTAGGGCCACTCCTCTGCCGTGACACTTACTTCATTTGGAATAATAATAAACAAGGTCATTTCCCAAGGAAGTCTTTCATGCAAGAAGCACGCAAAATTGTCGACTAAATGAAAATAGCCATCATGACTCGTTGAGCTGTGTGGTGTCTTTTCAAATTAATCTCTATAAGCCATTTTAAACCTCTCCACAATAGCCGGGAGGACTCAGCTTTCTTTCCTGTTCGCAGTGGGGGTGCAAAGAGCTGCTGGAGAAGAGCCTGAATGCATGGACAGACAATAAAGGAGCGGTAAGGAAGTTCCCCAGTGTTCCTGCAGGGGAGAAGGGAGCTCACCACCCCCACCCCTGCCCCCCAGGCCCCAGTTCTGCCTGGCCCCACAGACAGGACGGAGCCGCCTGGGCTGGGGCGCGGGCCCTCACCATTGCCTCCCCGGGCTGGAGCGTTGTATAAAACGCAGCAGTCTGATATCTACCGAATAAATGACCCTGTCTTCTTTCAATTTAATTAGCACAGGAAACTAGAATAATGTTTAATTGAAAACTTGCACTGGAAAGTTTTCTCCACGATTTATATGTAAGGTAATGAGTAGGGAGAGAGTTCTAAAGAAAGGAAGCCCACATGTGAAAATCAAAAGGCTAAAGTACAAGAAGGCACAGTAATTGAGTTTTAGGTTTATTTCTTTTTAAATAAATTCATTTGTTGTAAGCGGTCAACAAGTGCATGGACACAGTAGGAGACTCGTAAAGTGACAGCCTCAAAATGGAACTCTCTAGAACTTATTAAGTTGTACTCTTATAGACTTCCGCAGACTAAGTTCAACTTCAGCCCAAGGAAAAGGAAGAGGCTGGAGTTTCCAAGTCTATTAGTGATTCTGGGAGGGAAAAACAGCTTCCATTCTGAAGGGGTGACACTTTTAGGAAAAGCAGCTTTTGATAGCAAGGGAAATAGAAACCATAAAAGTGTGAATGGGACTTTGGACTCTTTCTCTAGCATGGAAAGGTGGAGAGACTGAAGGGGAAAATTCTTCAGATTATCCTAAAAATTTCATAGAAAAGTACTTTGCAAATCTTGCAGGGAAATAGCACCTACATGGGGCCTCCCTGGTGGCACAATGGGTAAGCAATGCACTATGAAACAGACCGCAGCCACTGTAGCAGGAGTTCGATCCCTGCTGCCGGCCAGGGAGGAGGCCCACGTGGTGCAGCAGATCTCTCCTGCCTCACCTGCTGCTCCTCTCAGTGGTGTGTTCCAGAAGGTCTGCCTGTTCTGTTCCAGGCTCCATCTCTGGTGAATGCTTTCACCCCTACCCACCAACACACACACACCTCTGTCCTATAACCCCTTTCTTGTATGCATAAATAAGTAAATCTTTAAAAAAAAATAAAAGAAAGAAATATAGCATCTATGGCCAGTTCGCTAGTCCTTCCATTCACTGGCTAGGTTGACAAGTCAGAAATATTTTGGCTCAGGAAGTAAACATTCAATCACATTTCCTTCAACGACCCCACAAATTAAGCGAAAACAGTCCAGCACTGACTATCGAGGGGTCAAAGGCAAAAGATACTCCAAGAGGTGACATGCCCTGCCCATGGAATTCGAAGAACCTACTGGCCCTCACATGGGCATGTCCACCTGCAGTGGGTGATGCACTTGGGCGGCAGGAAAAAGACTCCAGATCTGAGCTGCGGGATGGGAAGTCACCATGAAGAATGAGCAAACGCAGGCAGCCTTCTCGGGAATGGCACAGCGTCACACACGGGGAATACAGAACCGGGCTTGGGGGCTTCACCTACACAGACCAGGAATGTGGAGTCGCTCTGCCTGGAACCGCTGGCCTTTCACATTCCATTGTCTCTGTAGCTAAAGGACAGTTTAGCCTTGACCACATTTTTCACTTTATCGCCCCGAAACAAAATGTTACAGACAAGTTAAAAAATCATCCTCAAAATGCCCCCACCCTTTTCAGATTACTACAGCCACCTGTACGAGGCTGGAAGTGTTGTTACCACAATTCGAAACGCAGTCACCTGAAACACAGTCTTTGTTCACAACCCCAACAGTCCAACTGCAAAGTCTATGCAGTGTGACGAAAAAAATGTTATGTCTTTGATAGAAGAAATAGCACCCAACAAAGAAAATCGAGTCCCGGAAATAACCAGGTGATTTAAAGCTTTCTAGATAATCACTAGCAACTAGAATGATAATACTTTAATAACATAGTATATTTAAATAGCACCTTTCAAACCCCATCATGTTAATCTACACAACATGTTCACGGCGAGGATGACTGGGTCTTACTCCCATTTTACATCAGAAAACTGAAGGTAACAGGGGGAGGTTTGCAGAGGTGCCCAGGTTCGGCCTCTGGATCCAGGATTAAGCTCTCAGGTGTGCTTTTCATTTGGTTCCAGCGCCTCCAAGCCCACCTCGCTGGAAAGCCACTTGGCCTCCCCTGCATTTTCCCACACCTTCCACAGCCAGGATTTCTCAGCGGTTTGACCAAATCTCAGGCTTTCTTCACATCCTGCCATCCCCGGTGGGTGATCTCAGATGTCTTCCTGGGACCTGCAGAAATAACACCCCAATCGCCCTCAAATCCATTTAGTCCTAGGGCTTTGCCACCGGTGGAATGCAGAAAATCAACTACAGCGTGTATTTCTCAGGGTGCAGATATTTCTCAGAGTTTCCTCAACTCTGTTAGATCTGCCGGCTACTCAACCCAGCCTCTCCTTGGCCTTGTCCCTTGAGAAATGTCAGTTTTGACTTTTGCTTTATTTCTGCCGTCAGACTGCTGACATCAGCTGGGAGCCCCGCTGCTGGGTGTAAACTCAGACTTCTCTCCTGTGCTCATCGTGAAGGACAGGGCCTCTCTTTCCAACAACTTGTTGTTGGAAAGTGCCCTGAAGGCACTGACCGTGATGCTCAGAGACTCATAAAGGAGGGACACTCTTCTCATTGAGCGTCTCAGGGTGGCTGGAAGGTGGTCACAGCAGTGGTCAAGGTGGCCCTCCCAGCAGCTGAGGGAACAGATCAGTTTCCCCCAAATGAGAAGGTGGTTTGAGGCAGACGCACAAAGCAGGAAAGGCTCGTTAATGACAACCGAAGTTTATGAAGGGTGATTAGGTATGGAAGGGTCAGAGGCAAAGATGGTGGACAGAGCTTTGGATTAGGGCAAAACACATATACTCAGGGTCTTCTTATGCTCTGCTTACTCAGCATTATCTTTCCTGTGTGAGACTAATGGCATTAGGTGCCCTGGGGGTATTTCACAGTCGCCTTTGTCCCCCTGAGGTCAGTGCGTTCAGGACCATGCACAGATAAACACACAGGACGGAAACAGGAAGAAGCCGCGCCGGTGATGAACCTAAGATGGCGGCGGCCAAGATGACGGCGCCCTGGATTTCCCACCCACGTTACACTGTGCGACGCAGAACGCGGTGCGTGTGGGACAGAGCCGAGAAGTGCGGCGGCACCACGCTCCCCACTCCAGAACCTTCCTCGTGTGCCTCCCTGCTGACTCGGGCCTGCTGTCCTCTCCACTAGCTGTTCCCACAACAGCAAGGTCTCACCTTGTTTTTATTTCTTGCCCAGCAGGACCCAAGTGCTCTCCAGACAAGTGAGCCTTTCCTTTTGCCTGTCACCAAGAACTCCGTGCAAATACACTGTCTATCTTGAATAGTCAGCGGATGCCATGCTGCCTACCACAAAGGACATTTCATATGAATAATCAAGAGGACTTCACAAGTGGTTCTAGGGAGATGCTCTAATCCATGTACAAAGTGATAATGAAAATGCTATCTTTGTGCAGAGCTTGCTGCAGAGGAAGCCGGGGCACAGCCTCGTGCCTGTGTGGGTACCTCACGAAGCTGCTCTCAGCTTCCTTCCCTCCACGTGTAGTAACCACACCTCAAGTATTTCGTGACAAATGAGTATGTTTAGGAGATCATGATCCAGGTTTACAACTGACCTGAGAATTCAAGCACTGTTCATTTTATTGTTTCTGTTGGCGACCTGTTTTTTGAAAAAGTGAGCTTCTAATCATATACCACTTACAAATATCTAAGACAACACACAGTGGAGTCACTGAAAATATGAGTCTCTTTTGGAATACTGCTAAATATTTAGCAAACTACTGAATTTGTCTAGGGATGCCTGTAATGAAATAATAAATCCTGAAGTTAACAGCAGTTGTATTTTCTTAAAGGTAGATATTTTTAAGCCAAGTCTACTTGATATCATAAGATATACTCAGTCTGACTTATTAAGTCATCTGTGGATGGAGTTGCCTACTGATTATATAGAACATTCTTTCTGAATGACCTAATCCATTCACTTGGCTCAAAAAACCATCCAGATGCCAATGACAACCAGCTTCATAGTTTTGGTCTGAACTTCTCTGAGTTTTTGGCTCATGCACCCAACACCATGCTTGACAAACTTACTTATTAACATTTCTTAAGGTCACTTCAAAATTAAGCCATACGGAATCGACCCCTATTTTCATGCAAAAATACAGAATATTTAAGTGAAAATGATCTTGTGTGTTTTTGTTAATGATATTTTATTAGCATCAAAGTTGTTTTCTATAAGCTGCCTTGATTTTTTTCCTAATGGTGTCTTTCAGAAGATTCTGGAAATTCATACACATATGTACAAGCATGCACATGCATTTCCCATGCAGGATTCTTCACAAAAGAGAAATATCGCAAATTTAATCAATCTGAAGTCGAATTCCTAATGTTTGAGAAAGTAAGGCCCTTTTAAATCATTCTAAGACTAATTGAAATATTGGCTATAAAGGTATTTATTGGGTTGCTGGGTAGTTCAATCAGCAGAATGAATCAGCAGCAGGAACACATTATCAGCGCAGAGCAGACTTCCTGTTTGTTGGTTTGGGAACTGCTCCTGTATGTATTGGCTAATCGCCTATAAGCAAGAAATTATTTTATTAATGAAAAAATGGAGGAAATACGCTCATCCGTGATGTGCTGGCAGTGTCTCAGCTGTATCATCACCTTCATCTAAGAGGTTAAGTCCTGCGCCCTGGCCGCTCTCAACACAGGTGAGTCCCGCCCCGCCCTGCCCCACCCCGCCTGTCTCAGAATCACAGCCCGCCCTCACCCCCACTCCAAGTGACTAAGAATTTTCTGAAGGGTCACTGAGATTTTAAGGGTCAAAACGAGGGATCGTTTTACACAGAGCAGGGTTTTCTTTGAAAAGTGCCCCGTAAACAAGTTTGCTTTCCCAGACTCACGTTCTGAGCTCTCCTGTCAAGGCCCCGTCACCTGGAGACCCACATTTTTCTCCCTTAATACACCGATGGCTTCCACTTTGAAACTCGGCTGTCACTACCTCAGCCACCAAAGGCGCTAGGCTAGAGATGGGGAGACGCGGGCGACCCTGATAGGTTTGCAGTTAGTAGGAACACGGCCTTGCTGGCCTGCTCCAGAGCGGCTTCCAAATCCCAACTGGTGGTCTCCTCTGCCTGGAGGCGGGTCCCCCCAACACCCAACATGGGAGCCCTAAACACCAGTCCTTGTTAAAACTCAACACCCCTCTTATCAGTTCCCCCAAAGACCATCTTCTCCGACTTTCCCTTCAGTTCAATTTCATTCAAGTACTCCCCACGGCCTCTGATTTCCCACAATTCCTTGTGTAAATATTGATTCTGACTCATATCCTATACCTCAGTGCGTGCTAGTCACTGACGAGTTCATCTAATTTACCTCACATCCTGAGTGCCATACCTGCCTCCCCCCAGCCTGTGGAGCGAATGCCAAGTGAAGCAACGGTCTCTGTCACCAGCATATTTGGGTTCAATCCTCATTTCTCCTACCTGCCAGGTGTATCAATATGGAAAAGTTAGGTACCAACGTACTGCCTCAGTTTCTCATTTGTAACATGTCATTGGACCGACATCATAGGCCCTGTCTGGGAGTTAATTGAGTCAAGTTTGTAAAGCAGTAATAAGAAGTCAACCTGTCTAACAAATCTATGCTTGAATGAATGAGACAGCTGCCAGTTTAGTAGAGTAATAGGTAGATACCTTACCTAAGAAGGATCCAGGCAGGAGCTCCAAGACCTAATCAGGCAGGTGCCATTTAATTAAGTGGATTCTGAGCATCATGAGAAGTGGCAGCCTCAGCACATGGGCAGACGCGCCCTGGCGGCGTGCTTCTCCCAGCTCCCAACCTGCTCTCTTTCCCTGTTGCAAGAAGGGTTTTCAGTGCAGTTACCCAACTTTCTATCGAGCTTGTACTGAGAGATGAAGGAGAAAAGATCGGAAGTGAGGACGTCAGGGTGGACACTATTCAGCTGGGAAGCAAGCCGGGAGTGGAAGCAGCAGGACTTGGGCGGCGGCCGTGTCATGGGGGCCACAGACCCCAGCTCAGGACGCAAGCACCTGCTGGTGCCTTGGCAGACACAGAGCAAAGCCCATTCTGCACCTATACATAGCTAAGTCTAAAAGCAAGGGCGAGCTTGGCTCGCCCATGCTTTGAGTTTCTTAAGATTTGGACATCTTTATTCCATTTTTTTCTTTTAACCTTCAGCATTTTCCAACCTTCAACGCTTCAGATGCGCCTTCGTGAGTCAGCTTGTGTGTGCTGCCTGAAGCTCCCTGGAAATCCGAGTCTGTCCTTCACCTACTGTTGTCTCGTTTCCCCGACTTACCGATACGTTTGATAACTGAACAAAGACTAAACATGTGCTTTTTAAAAGAGTCAGCTAATACAAGACTGTGTGAGGTGAAGTGAAAAGTCCCCTTCTCAGCACTGATGCCCACTCAAGGCTGACCCTCACGCTAGTCGTTGGCTTTTCAGACTTACTTGATATGCGGGATTATTTTTCCTCAGAGTTGACTTTGTTGTTGAATCCGGTTTACTATGTTATGGAGAAGTATAAGTTCGGTCCACGGCGTCTTGATGTTACAGCATCGCTCACTGTGGAAGTATGCCTGGGTGCGTTTGACCAAACGCCTTCCTTGCAACGCTGAAACGACCATAGTTCATTATTACAAATAAACCGGCAGTGAGAACAGCATACGCCACCTGTGCACTTCACTACCGGGACACCAAGGACTTTCCATGGAGGGCGCAGACGGGAAGGGGGCGCATGTGCAGTGTAGGCCCCGGCGGGAGCAGAATAAAAACGCAGACAGCTGGGCTCCAGTCTGTGTTCTCAATCATTGTTATTCCACATTCCTAGTTGTGTGAATAAATCGTACTTTTTAGCTCTTCAATCGTGTTGTGTTTAGCATTCCACCAGCATTACTAAAATATTCTTTAAGATTTGATTACCTAAAGTGTAAGTTTCTATATCTGGGAAATAATCTGTAGGAAGACCTCACCTTTCCAACAATGCCAGACAAAGACTGCCACACATATCCAGTGTCACAGCGGTCTCTCAATCTCAACAAGCTGCAAGGACACAGAATTGTAGGAACCGAAGGAAAGTATTTCCCAACCACCAAGAGTTGCCTCGAACCCTCCCGATCACGCTGACTTGCTTTTTCCCGTGGGAGAGAGCAGGAACTCCCACTAAGAGGGCCCCCCTCACACTTGCAATAGTACCCTTGACCCCGAGCAGTCACTGCACTGAAGGGTGAAAAGTCCTACCTTAGGCAGAGCTAGGTGACACCGGGNGACCCCCCCCCCCCCCCCCCCCCGGTCACAGGAAGGCTCAGGGCCGGTGCGAGCAGCTGGGCACAAAGCAAACTCCCGAAACAGCAGCCCCTGGAGTGGCCTTGGAGGAGGGAAGTGAGAGGTGGTGGAGGCCAGTCTGGTCCAAGGATGGGAGGGCGTCCTGACAGAGCGGTGCTCCTTGTGCCCTGCACAGGCAGGAGAGGCCCTGGCCACTGTGCCCTGGACTGGAATAAGTGCGTTGGAAAGTGACCGGACAGACGAACGAATACAAATGACCATTGACTATTAGCAGTGCCCTGGGTCCTCCTTTGAATGTCTGGTGATGTCTTCATGAGCAGAAATATGCTTCAGGAATGTGACTCCTGTTTATGGCCATTACCTGCCCTTAAATTGGGTTCACTATATATCGTTTCACCCACAAGTCACAGTCGCCAAGAACCCACTGGGGCCTGCGGTAGGATTTCTATCGCTACACGCATGCTGTACAAGCCACCCCGGTGCATATCAACTAACAGAGCGCTTGGGTTGTTTCTTCATTTTTAGAGCTTCTACCAAAACAAGACATTCTCGATGACAGCAGGTAAGGTGGCAACAGTCGGCGTCACCTCAGTAGGAAAGTGCGGCTGTGGGCTGGGCTCTGGTCACAGGCACGGCTCCATCTCCGGATTCGTCCTGTGGAGATGAGCATCGTCACCGCCAGTCACAGGCAGGTGCCCCGTCATCGGAACGATGTGGAGCGGGCTCTGCAATCCAGCACCCTGTTTAGAAACACCCCAGGGAGCTCTCTGTCTTCACACAAAGCAGCTTTATCACGTGCATTGGAAACAGACCCCTCGCCCTCACACAGGCATCAACTTGAAGCTTAAAATCGTGTATCAGCTAAATCCTCGATGCACTGGGCTGTGACTCGCTGAGCTGAGGAATGTCGGGGGGGTGGGCGGAGATTGAGGTGGGAATCAGAGGCTCTACATCAGACATGTCAACGTTGTAATGTAAGAACTAACAGCTTGTTTAAAATTTTAAAAACTGTTTGCTAAAAATAATTACAATGTCTACATACGGTGTGATCCTGTTGAGGACCGAAGATGGATGTCTTTAATTAGCCTTAAGAATGCAAAACTTTCACCTATAAGCTATTATTCAAATTATTTTGTCACATGGTTCCAGGAAGGAACAGAAACATCTTTTTTGCATACACATTTGCAATGTACACACACACACACACACACCTGCCTACTATGTTGATAGTAAGCACTATGGAAACTGCACACACACCAGCCTCATACACGGACACCTGTAATTCCACGGCTGCATCATAACATTAAGAGCTGTCCCTTTTCTTATGAAATCGGATGTAAACATCCATAAAAGAGGAAAACACCAACTCGTTCCTTGCCAAAAACCTCAGCTGTACCTGATCACAGCAGACTAGGAGGAGGAGAAGGAGCAGGGCATGGTGGGAAGGGCACAGGGACGATGGTGGTGTGCGGGTGCACTGGTGGTGGAATTACACGGGGACATCGTACATTGTACAAATATGAAAATTATGTAATAAATATACCTTAAAAAGTTAAAAACGATAGGTGAGGAAAACCAACCATCCGATCATCTTTCACAGGACTATACACGTGCAGATATTTTGCTATATTATATGGGATATAGTAGGTAATATCAGACACTGCTCTACTGAGTATAAAACAAGAAACAACATACATGTTTTCAATGCATAAAAGACCCCCAGATAACACACTGAATTTGAAATCTCTGAGTCCCCTTTTATTAGTGCATCTAACTTTATGACCACATATTTGAAATAAAGATTCTAATTTATCCAGTACTGCCATCAGAAAGAAGCATCTACACCTGAGTAATAGAGATATTAATTTTTTTTACAGAAAATTTATAGTTCACTTTTGTTCTAATTTCTGAGTTTATTTTTCTCTTTGGTACGTTATTGTGCAATAGATGTATGCACAATTGTGCTTTGTGCAACAATTTACATTTGAATGCCCTGACAGCAGCTTCTGGATGCATTTGCTTTATTCTGAAATGCACTGTGGCCTTAACAGCTCTCTTACTGCCGCCGTGTCAACATCGAGTCCAGCCCTTCGCCCGCATGCCAACAGCGCTTCAAAGAAAGCACTTCCCAGAGAATGGGGAGAAGAATTGGCTTCTCCACTTGGCAACAGATCCTGTGTTGATGATTTTTAAAAGAATAAGTGTTCAGTTCAAGGGCTCTAGAGAGGCTGCTGACTACAGCTCTGGGCTGAGGGGAAAAGGAGCAAGATTTTTAAAAGCTGGGGGCGGGGCGTGGAATAAAAGACATTTTCCTTTCATTTATAAAAATTTTAAAAACAAAAACAAGTTTTGAGTAAGAACATATGTAGTTCCTTATAATTAGATTAAAAGCACACAGATACATAGATCTGTGTCTTTGATGTGCCCGGGCTACAGATCAATTATACACATGCTAATGTTCAATTTCCATGAGAATAAAGCAAATGACAATTATATGTTGGCTTAATTTTGTTATGACAAAGACACTCTTCAAACCCCTTAACAAGAGATTTGGTTCTATTCCATGTGGGTTCACTCTCTGAGAATCCACAGAATTCCATGAAGAAGAAATTAACTAATTTGTGTAATAAACAAACCCACTGCCCTTCACTGGAAGTTTGGGCCTCAGCTGTTCTAGAATTAAAAAGGATGAGGGGTCATTGGGGGTTTGTTAATCTCCCCTCAGAAGGAGACCTCCACAATGGATGAGGAGGTGGGTTGGTTTCCAGTAGTGAGCACTATTGGATGTTGCAGATGTTCTGGAAGGATCTCAGAAGGCGTCATCACGCCTGTCCCCACACTTCCTGCTTCCACGTCGACTCTTCTAAGGGGAGGGGTTCAAGGCCGTTTCCAGAATAGAAAAGCATCACTTAATATAATTTTGCCATTTAAAAATAATTTGAAGTCTACTGTTAGAAAGGGTTAGCTAAAACACGAAATTCAGGGCCCAGGAAAAGATATTTGATATAATAATGGAAAAACTGATTGTCCACTAAGTAGCTGCGAGCTCTTGATTAGTCCATGTAGTAACTCTCGGCTGAGGGATTCAACCGTGTTTAGGCTCTGCTGACCCCCAGCTCTGACCCTCCACGGTCTCGCACGGGAGGGACCCACTGTGATGGGTTCAGCGGCCACCGCCAGGTGCGTTCCCTCCACCCCCAGGTGTGCTCCCCCCAACACACACACAGAGAAGCACGGCGCAGTCAACCTCCATTCCTCCGTTTTGGTTAAGCGCAGGTGGCAGGCCTTCCTGGTGGTGCACGGGGCTAAGGCTCAGCACTGTGAAGCATCCACAGCCACTGCAGCACGAGTTCGACCCCCGGCCAGGGAGGGGACCCATGTGGTGCAGCAGACCGCTCCCGTCTCCCCGCTGCTCCCCTCAGTAGTGGATTTGAGTAGATCCGCCCGTTCTTCTCCCCACTCTGTCTCTGGTGAGCCCTCTCACCACCCCACCCCCATCCCTGACCTGCACCCCAGTTCTTGTATGTGTGAATAAATAAATAAGTAAATAAATAAATAAATAAATAAAGTACAGGTGGTGACCCACAGGCCCAGAGAGAATGGAGCTGACAAGGAGAAGACTCACGGAGGGAAGTCAGCACCAACTTCTGCACCCCCTTCCGCCCCATGGTCATCCTCAGAGAGGTGAGAAGATGACCAGTCAGGGTGCCATCCGCTGACCATCCAGGGCGCTGCTTGGGTGGCAACAGCTCCGCGGAAGCATCTGTCGACTGCAGTGCATTTCCTGCTTAGAGAGTCCATTGCTCTTTGGAAGTACTGGAAATTGTAGCCCCGAACATAAAATAGCGGGGGAGCTATGTTCACTGCAGCACTATTCACAACGGTCACGATAGGGAACAACCCAGCGCCCTCAGGAGCCGACTGGATACGGAGGCTTTGATCTACTGAGCTGTGCTGGGTGGAATACTACTCGGCTGTGAACAGAGATGACGTCCTGCTTTCGGGAGGACATGGGTGAACCCTGAGGTGTTGGCGCTGAGTCAGAGATGCCAAAGCGAGGTGGGTTCCCATGTATGTGAAATATAGACAAGGCAAATGAACTAACATAGGAAAAATAGCTCTTCGACTCCGAGAAAAGTAATGGTGGCTACAGAGGGGAAGGAGAAGGGCGGGAGCAGTGGGTAGAGGGGGCCAATTTTCAAACGATGGAAGGTTTATTTTCTATATATGCCACATATGAGAGAAACCATACAGAGCTTGTCATTTTCTGTCTGGCTTGTGTCACTAAGGATAATTCCTCTAGGTCTCTCAATGTGGTTGCATATGGCCGGATTCCATTCTTTTTCACAACTGAGTAGTATTCCACTGTGTCTAAAGATTACATCTTCTTTGTCCACTCATGAGCTGATGGGAGTTTAGTTTGTTTTTAGCTCTTGGCTATTATAGTCAGTGCTGCAAAGAACCTGGGGGTTCCTGCGTGTTAAAGAGCTAGGTTTTGCCTGAATAATACATCTTCCACCTTGGTGCATGTGTGCTGCTTAAATAGTCCTTTACAAATATTGAAGAAGGTTCATTGGCTTTCAGTCAAATGGTGTCTCCTCTAAGATAAATGAAATCAAAATTAAAAGTCAAATTGTAATAAAAAATAAATATCTGTGCTATGTTTAGGTTTACAAAGCACTTTTGCTTCTTTACCTTGTTAAGTCTTTTTTAATTCTGACTTTAAGGTGTTTGTCAAGTTGGGTCCCTTTATATTACCATTGTAATTTCTTGCAAAGAGATTTTTTAAAAGCAAAATGCAAAACAAAAAAACTCACCCAATTCTCTCTCAATATTGTTTTGAAAATAAAAAAATTCCGGCTTGTTTTCAGGAATGCACATACCCAGGACTGGCACTTTTTACTTTTATTTGCTGACAGATCTTGTTGCGGGTTTGTTTGTATGAACCACACAGGAAGAGGCTGCCAGGGCAGGCAGCCACCGGGGTCACACCAGCCCTCGGTCCTCAGGTCGGAGATGAGGCTCTCTATTCTGGAGCCTTGGAGGGGGCCTTGGGGCGCTGAGTTGGTGCTACCGCCTGGGCATCGGTTTGAGCCTTGGTCTTTGGCCAGCAGAGCCCCTTGGTGATGCAGTAGGAGGAAGTTCCCTGGGCTTGGGCTGAGCCATGTAGGCACGCGAGCTGAGCTTGCAGCCCTGGGGGTGCCAGCCTTGCTCCCCTCGGGCTCTGCAAGGGCCTTGGCATTTTCCACCATCATGTCCAGTGTCTCCTGCTGTTTCTTGGCAAAATGCATGTCCCTTTCGACATGGGGGGCCCACCCCTAGATATTCATGTTTGTGATCGGGGTGTCTCCATGCCGTTCTGTGCCACCTGCAGAGCTGCCTGTGCCTGGGTGGTTCTTAAGTGAGGCCACATCTGTGCCCAGAGCAGAGTGGAGATCGGGATGGGGGCTGGCTGGTGGTGTCTGCTCTGCTGCTCTCACCAGAGCCCCCAGCGCCCGGGGGCATAAGAGGAGCCAGGACCCACATCTTAAAGACGGGGCGCTGGATTCCTAAGGGCACGTGGGCTCCTCCCGATGCGTCTTGACCATGAAGGTTTGGCCCGGGACGTGAGGAGCAGCTGGGTGACAGGCACCTGCGCCCTTGAGGCCGACTGTCTCTGACCCTTGCAGGTGCCAGGGCTGAGCCGAGGGTCTCCCGTGGATCCTCCCTGAGAGCAGACACCACATGAGACGGCCGCATCAGCCGGGCAGCGGAGTGACTTGATAGCAACTCGTGGAGAGGAATGTGGGATGACAAAAATAATTCCACACTACACCCTGCTTGGGTTTTCACTTAAATATAGTCCAACGGCATAACGATTTTTGCTCTGACGTGTTAGTTCCAGTTTATTTTGCTTCTATAAGATGTCTGTTTAAACTATGCCTTGAAAATGTTTTCTGTAAAAACCCCAGCTATATGTTCATATATACACATCTAAGTTCTTTCCAGATTTACTTTCAAGCTATATACAAGTTATAAACATTTAGTCAAAAGACTCTGTATTTAGACACTTTTTAATTTCCCTACGTAATCAATAGCTTTAAAAACTTTTCTCTTGGTTGCTCTAGGATAAACCTAACCCCCTAAGAGTAGAAAATGATCCGCATATCTTTCCACCCCTAAGACCCCCAAAAAAGCGTCTCCACATGGTAAGGTTTCAGAAGTTGCTTGTTGAACAGAAAACGATATTTCAGTAATGACTTAAAACACTTTGGAAAAACAGCAGTTTAATCTTGGATTATATAAACTAGAACCACCACGAGGAGGGCTATTTTGAGGGGTGGGAAGCGCTCCCGAGTAAGTTAGCATATTTGACCTACAACAGGGTCTTAAGAGCTGGAGTCCTGAGGAGGGAGCTGGGGTTGCAGGTGCATTCACTGGGCCTCAGCTTCACCCCACCAGCAGGGAAAGGAGAACGAGCCGTCGGCGCGGACCGCACTGAACAGCACAAAGATCCCGGTGCCGAACCTGAGTTCACCTGGGAGAAGGAAACTTAGCCCTGAGCAGAAGATGCCCCAGGCCGCCGAGCCGTGGGGTGGGCGAGCGGAGAGGGCGACTCCCGCACCAGCTAAGTGACGGCCGCGCTGGGGCGCGAACGAGGAACCCGCGGCCCAACACACGTTGCCATGACGTCAGCGTCCAGTGCGTGACGTCGTCTCGTCCTCCCCAGGCTGCGGGCCCGCAGGCTCCCACGTCCTCAGCTCGCCCGTCCACAAACTGACCTCCTGGGCGCACTCCCTGCTCAGCCTGGCCGGCTTGGCACGTCTGCGCACCTGCGAGCCCCCCACACCCCATCCTAGAGCGTCAGCGAGGCCGGCCGCCAGCGGGAGGATTTTTTTTCTTTGAACGGGAACATAGACTTTTCTTTAAAAAAAAAAAACAAAAAAACTTTTTTCTGCTGTTTTTAAAGATTTATTTCTGCACACAAGAACTGGGGTGCAGGCCAGAGGTGCGGGAAGTGGAAGGATTCACCAGAGGCAGAGCAGGGAGCAGAACAGGCAGATCAACAGACAGCTGCTCCCTCGAATCCGGCCTGTACCCCAGTTCATGCAGGCATAAATAAATCTTTAAAAATAATAATAATAATAATAATTAATAAGCAGAAAGGATTTCAGCAGAACGCTCTGAGCCCCATGAGGCGCCGTCCCCTTTCCGAGCTGATGGACATCGGGAACCCGAACCCGTGCGTGTCACAGTGCCGCGCTCTGCACATCCTGGTGCCCGGCGAGCGACGCGCAGTGCCCTGATGGGCCCTGGCCACGAATGTCCGCGCCCACACTGGGGCTTTCCCCCTTTCCCCGGATTCTGTAGCATCTTGGAATATTTCCTAACTCACCCACCGACACGCTCGCTCGGCAGTTCAGGCATCAAACCCTCCCACCCACGGGAGGAGAGGAGTCCAGGAAACCATCAGGCGCCCACAGCTTCCCGTGCACTTTGGGGAGGAGAAGCTCGGAAGCGCCTTCCGTCCGCAGAGCCGCGAAGGCTCCGATGCTGGAGCCGTGGAACCGGCTGAGGGGTTGTCTGAGGGAGGAGAAGAGACTGTGTGCCGCGGGCTGGTGGCTACGTCGTGGAGCCCCGACCCCACAGACCAGTGCGGGCTCAGCGGTGCAGGTGCGGAGGACAGGGGCCGAGCTCTGACGTGTTTCTCTCTCGGGGAGCTGCGCCCACGCGCTTACCGGCTTGCCCCTGCTCGTGCGCGAGTCCGGAGCTCCATGGCCAAGAGCAAGCCCGGCTCCCCATCTCTGGTCTTTGATCGCAAGCAAAGTGCCTCTTGAAGCTGCTGCCCCCGCGGGGCCGTGGCCAGGCCAGAGGCACGTGCGTCCGCCCCTCCTCCCGGCCCGCCTGGGGGTCTGCGGGCAGTCAGGGGAGAAGCCGCGCTCCATCCGGCGGTGAGCACCAGCTTTCTCAGGAGTCTCTTAGAGACCTCAGTTCACTTCTCACCCCAGACGCAGACAGCGACGACGTGAGCGCTAAGACAGCAGCTTGCATTCCCAGTAATGCAGACCAGCGCTCAGCATTTCCGCAGAGAGCACCCGGGTGTATCTGGGGCTCTGTCTCTGCATCCCGAGGAGCTGCACCTCACTGGTTCCAAGCTGGGGACGCTCCAGGCGGCGCAGAACCAGCCCCGGAAGGCAGCGGCTGCCTGCTCTGCACAGCGGGCAAGAGTTTGGGCGAAGACAGTGAGAGTGGGCGGTGAGGAATTGACCCTCTGCCACCGCTCGGGGAGACGCTCACCACCTGTGCTTCTCTTCCTTCTACCTGCTCCCCGCACACCTGTGCTGAGGCCCTCACCTGTGAGTGTGAGTGTGGTGAGGAGGGCTGCCCAGCCAGCCCCACACCCCTGTGTGCGCGCAGGGGTCAGCTTCCTTATCTGGCTGCGCAGCAGAAGGCCCGGCTGGCACATCTGGGGGCTTTCCCCACCAGCCCTTGTGACTAAGGGGTCTCTTTAAAGATGAAGCATCAAACGCCTGCACAGACTCCTCGTTCAAGGAGTGTAAGAAGGAGTAAAGGGAAATCGAAGAAGTCTCCCTCTTAAGTCAAAGCTCTAGTCTAAAACGTCTAGTTGGATTTTTTTATTCTATCTTGGATTTATTTTCATTCTTAATTCAATTATTTTAAATACGAAACTATAAAATCATTTGACAGCTCTAGATGCCACTAACGTATTTGAGTTGAAAAGGTTCCAGCAAGATTCTCATGCATTCCAAACACACACCGACTTATCATCTTAGACAATTTTCCTTTAAAATAAGCCTGGAATTTTTAAAAACGAGTTCACATTCCCTGAAGAATGAAAAGGGAGTTGGCTATTTTCACTTCGTGCTTGCAAACAGGGAAACACAATATTATGCTTTGTGATTTTTGGAATTAGCAGAAGCAATGGCAAGTCCTTAGCATATGGTCATGCAGAATGAAAGATGAATGTATCTGAGTAGCATGGGCCGATTTGCTGTGGAAAAATAAAAGTGGCCAGTGAAATAAACAGAGCCTGAAGTCCTAAGAAGTGCGCGTGTTCTGTGGCTTCATACTGTCATTCTTGCCTCCCTGCTTTGTGTGGTAGTTTGTCTTGTCGGGCATGTTTTGCATGGGAGGACTGACCCTGCACAGGTGTATAAATCAGTGTCCTGCAATAAATATCAACCTGCCTGGTGTGCACATATACAAAGTCCTTCTGCCCAGGACAGTCAGACACTGCTGTGCTTTAAAGACTCACTGTGGGGCCTCCCTGGTGGCGCAGTGGGTTAAGCAACGCACTCTGAAGCAAACTGCAGCCACTGCAGCACGAGTTCGAGCCCTGCTGCTGGCCAGGGAGGGGATCCACATGGCGCAGCAGACCTCTCCTGCCTCGCCCGCTGCTCCCCTCAGCAGTGTGTTTCAGTCCATCTGTCTGTTCTGCAACCCGCTCTGTCTCTGATGTATCCTCTCACCTCCCACGACTCTAGCCTGTGCCCCAGACCTTGTATGCATAAATAAATAAATCTTAAAAAAAAAAATAAATAAAGACTCACTGTGAAGGAAACAGTGGCGACAACATGAAAAGGTGTGGAAGTGCACGGCCAGGGAGCGCCCCGGCCGCCAGTGCTGCAACCGGGGATGAATATACCCCTTGGCTCACAGCAAATAAAATTTTCTTTGAACAAAAATATATACAAGAATAAAAAATAAAAGTGGTCTTTTCCCCACCCCCACACGTGGGGGGATTACTTACTACAGACAATGAAGCAACCTCTTTGTGGCTGTCTGGTGTCGACCCCAGCATGTGGGTGGGGGGGGGGTGTCAGGTCACCGCACGAGATCTGAGCACATGGACCCAGCGCCACCTATTTTCATTTATTTTTTTAAAGGTTTTTTCATTTTATTTATTCTGGCATAAAAGAACTGGGGTACAGGCCAGAAGTGGTGGGGTGAGAGGACTCCCCAGAGACAGCATGGGGAGCAGAGCAAGTGGATCTACTAAAACACACTGCTGAGGGGGCAGCAGGGAGATAGGAGAGGTCTGCTACGCCCTGTGGGTCACTCCCTGGCCCGGGATAGAACTCAGGCCTCAGCAGTGACAGTCCTGGGACTTAACCCCTAGGCCGCTAGGGAGACTCACGTGTATTTTCATTTGAAACTATTTGTTCCAAGTCAAAGCCAAAGCAGGCATGAACACAAGTTCTAATATAACAATTATGAAGTCATCAAAAATGTTGTTTCTCATTGGATCGACGTGTGGCGAGGCCAAAAGAACAGCAAAAGAGCATGGTTTGGGGATTAGGGACTCACTCAGCTATGCATATGTATGTAGATATGCAGGCAGGCATAGCTACCTGACACCTGCCTTTTAAGTAATGTCTCCCTTAAAATGTATCCACCAACTATTTGTGACTATGCTCTGTGCAAGACTCCAGAGAACAAGCCTGCACAGGTTTCCACAGGTTCCTAATCAAGACATTCGAGGAGCAAAGACTGACTACAAAGAAACACGGGAGCTGTCGCCAGCTTTGCACCGAGGGCTGGAGGGAGAAGTGGCGTGGGGCATGCACAAAGGCCTGGGAGTGTATCTGAACAGAGGCACCAGAGCGGGTTCCCAAAATAATGGAGGAAGCGTCACCCAGACAGAGGGAACTGCGGATAAGAGGAAGTGCGGATAAGCTCAGCAAACAAGAAAGTCATTGTTGGCTGAGGAATGAGGCTCCTGGATTTAAGATTACGTGTTTCATTTTTCGCTGATAAAACTTTGACACAGAGCTTCTCTTTTTACTTTTCTCCTGTAACGATAAGTAACTGGGGACCTTCCCAGTTCCAGTCGTGACCCTCCCCGAGCATAAAACACAAGGAAAGGGGAGCAAAGCTTCGCTCCCCGGGGTGAGAGCATGGAATTCCTATGGAGAAGAGGAGGAAAGGACACTCAAAGGAAGTCCCACTTGATTTTACAAGGTAAAAAATAACCTTGTAATAGCAACATAAACAATGACTGCTGACAATGTGAGTGTAGAATAACCAGGGGGTAATTATCTAGTTCTCTCCTTTTTTTAAAACAAAAACCAAGCTGAAAATCTCAGAGCTGCGAGTTGCATGATGATTATCCCGTTCATTACTTGGTAACTGGAAGTATAATTATCAAGTAATCTGCATGAACATAATTACGTATTTACATAGTCTTTGCCATGTAATTACAGAGGAGTTCGGTGATTATACAGTACACCCCTTGAAAAAGAAAGTGATACCAAAAAAACAACAAAAAAATTCTGGGTGAAGTAGTCCTCTCAAACAGAAAGAATTAAACACCAGATGATTTCTCTCTGGCAAGTCCTAAACCCTAATGTAAGTGAGAACGATAAAAATTAGATCAATTTCCAATCTTGCCAACCAATGAGGGTCCATTTCCAAAGTTAGGGAGACCCGCTGAATCCCGGGAGCCGTTTCACCTTCTGAGAGACTGAGGGAAACCGTGGCATTTGCTTTCTACTGTTTTCCAAATGAAGGGTTTTTAAAAAATATTTAAAGATAAATCATCCTTATCTTAGTTTTCTTTCTCCCATTATGAAAATCACAAGTGTGTCTTTTGAACCCTAAGAGGTTGTAAGTAGGTAAAGAAACTGAGAAGGAATAAAGTTGGGCGCCCACCACTTAAGTTCGGAGGCCGTTTCTCTGGTAAGTGCGCGCCTTGGAAGCGCTTGGCGAGGGATGCTTTATGAAATGACTCTCTGAAATGTTTCAGCCTTTTGTTAAGTGCATCCTGGTTGTTAAACCCGACTGGTGACGGAGCGTGGACCGCCCCTCGCTCTCGCTCCGCTTGCACGGGGTGTCCAGCCCACAGCCCCGCGCAGAGACAAGAAAGCCTCGTTGAGTCTGTGGCTGAAACACAAAAGGTCACTGACAAAGGAGCGGAAGTGCCTTCTGGGCACACCACACAGGGGTGACCTGCAGACAGGGGGGGAAACAGCCTCACTTCTCGGCAGCCCCAGCTCCGGGCCATCAGTGGTGCAGTGCTGGGGTCTCCTGCTGGACCCCATTCTGCTCCGCGGGAGCGATTTTAGCCTCCCCTACCAGCGCACTGCCCTTCGCATAGGGCGAGATCCGCTGGAAGGAGGAGCAGGTGATGCGAGGCCTGTTCAGTACCCGCCAGCAGCGGAAGGCCTCCTGCACCTTCACCCCAGTCTGACGGACTCAGCGCTGAGATGGACTTCGAGCCCTGCTAAAATCACAAAGTTGTTTTCCTTTCTTTCTTCTTCCTTTTGTGCGGAAAAAAAAAATGATTTTGTGTCTTCAAAGAACACCCACTTCGCCATCTGCAGAGTAACCCACAACCACGAGGCCTCACCGCGCTCCTCCGCAGGGATGTCGAGGTGTTCCAGGACCGTGAGGACGGCCACTGCTCCCGTGCCCGCTGAACTCCCAGCCCCAGAGGGGGGGCTGCCCCCAGGGGTCCCGGCACCCCCACTGAAACCGGCTCTCCACGAGCATTCGGGCTCCTCCTCGCTGGGCACTCACCCAGGAAGGCCCCTCCCAGCTCCCGGGACCCCTGCCCATCTCTGGCTCCTTGTCCTTGAGTCGGAGCTCAGCTCGTGCGGCTGGCACGGCGGTCAGGGCGGTCCGCTTCTGCACGCCTCCCGCCGGGAAAGCCGAGGCCACGGCCCCGGGCGCACACGGCCCTCGGGGCGCACACGGCCCTCGGGGCGCACACGGCCCTCGGGGCGCACACGGCCCTCGGGGCGCACACGGCCCTCAGGGCGCACACGGCCCTCGGGGCGCACACGGCCCTCGGGGCGCACACGGTGGGCGCTCACTGTGACCGCACGCGGGGAGCACACGCAGGGGCACGGTGGTCACCCGGCAGCCCGCGTGAAGACTCTGGGTTCCCTCACAGCGGAGAGCCTGTTCTGGCTTCCTCGGCCCTGCCGGTCTTCTGCTCTCTGCTCCCCCGCCGGCCCCTGCGGCAGTCCAGTCCCGTCTGGGAACACGCCAACAGATTCTGGAAAGTTAAATGTAAGTTCTCCAAAAGAGAAACCCTGAAAATCCCATTTCATTGAACTATACTGTACGTGAAATATTTACACTCATCGCATAATTTGCACTTTACGTTTAAATTTTGAACTTTTAAATACCTTTAGATTTAAAAAATCTAGAATAATTGAAATTTTGCCTATTGTAATATTTATATTTTAATCAAAATGAACCCCAATGTTGAATGTCGTTACATATTTTAATCCTTTATGTCATTACTCTCAAAGAGCAAACATTTGTGAAAATATAAAAGTAGTGATTTTGATTAATTAGAGCAAGAGAAACTTGACAGAATGCATAATAAATGCAACTTACATAAATCTTTGTTTTATACTCATCAAATAGCCCTGGAACGTCTGCTAATGGAGCACCCAGATGGACAATAGGCATGAAACTCAGTCACATTTTGCCAGCATTCTGCCATACAAAAACCACAACTTTAGACATGTGTTTCAGTTTTGACATAATGAAGGTATAGATGTCAAAAAAGGAGGATTAAAACGTCTTTTATTTAACATTCTGTTAAGTGTGATTTGTAACTCTTCAAGGTTTGGACATATGGTGTACAGGCTTCCATTGTTTTATCTTGTCTTCATCTGCAAAAATATTTAGGGTGGGGGTGCTATGAAGTCTTTGCGGAGATGGGGTGTTTTAGAAGCATCCAGATATGCTCCCATTTCAGCCATGACACCACCATCACCACCTTCTACAGCAACCTACCAGGCACCACGCAAATGCAGGTCAAGAAATATCATGGCGGGAACAGACTGAGGCTAACACAGGAGGGTGGACAGAAAAGAAGGACCCAGGGGAAAACTGTAGTCAAATTAAGAACAGCCTATGAGGGGCCTCCTGGGTGGCGCAGGGGGTTGAGCTCCACACTGTGGTGCTTCCGCAAGAACCCACAGGGCACTGCAGACCTCTCCTGTCTCCCCGCTGCTCCCCTCAGCAGTGTGTTTCAGTCAATCTGCCTATTCTGCTCCCCACTCTGTCTCTGGTGAGTCCTCTCAACCCCCGCAACTCTAGCCTATACCCCAGCTCTTGTGTGCATGAATAAATAAAATCTTAAAAAAAAGAATAGCCTGTGAGGTTAAAAATTACAGGAAACAATAAAAAGCAGAGTTGACGCTGATGAAAATTAAGCCATTGACAGGCAAACTTGAAAAGCTGCCCTCCATGATGGAAGAAGCAAATAGCAAAGACCTGAAGTCACCAGAGAGAAAAAAAATATAAGCCCAGAAGAACCAGGTCAGAGATAAGATATGGAGATGGTTAGTCATCCAGAATCTTACCAGATGACAGGAAGGCAAATCCACAACAGATTGAAAGAATTCACTGCATTACAGGTAAAAACCAAGCAAAATTTCATTAAGCCTAAAGCATCCTAGCCAAAAAAAAAGAAAACCATCATCATGTTTTCGTGACAAAAAGACAAAGAAGAGTAAGTACAAGTCTTGGGCAGAGTCGGGGGTGGCAGAGCCTGACTGCAAAGAAAAAATTCTTAAACTCCTGCCAGACATCTCACCAACCGATGCCCACACAGGAGCAGGGCTTCTCGCAAAAGACACTGTGGTTCACCAAGTTCTTCTGTGGCCAAATCTGTCACGTCTGGGATCAATGCAGGCACCCCAGCTGCAGGAAGACTCTTACAAGTGCATGCTGTGTGCTTGCATACAAAAATTGGGCGGACCATCGACATTGGGAGGACCATCGGGTGGCTGTGGATGCCATTAATGAGACACCCCCACAGTGGCGAACGGCACTGAATGAAGTTTCACCCCTGTCTTCTATTCAGCCTCGCTAAATCCAGTTTCCCATCTGCGAAATGGGGGTATTAACATGCACATCAGCCATTGTAAGGCCTTGCGAGTATGAACTATTTCCGCTAGAGACTATCCCATAGGGAGCAGTCAATTACTATTCAGTGACGTTATTGTTGGTTCATTCATGTAAAATATTTAAGATGAAGATTAAGTGGAATGCCTTTGGAGTCGCTACTTAAACTCATGCCAATCTACCCAACATTTTTTGGATGGAGACAAGTTCACCTTGGAGAACGCCCTCTAGAAAGGCACTGGGGTGATCACCGCTTGTGTTAACACTGTGTCTGAGCAGGTACAGTCCGTGAGTTATGTAAGAACTATCCTGTTAGCACAGCAGGAAAAGGGCGTGACCGACCTCTATTAACTAATTAAGGTCTACATCAGGCTGACTAAACTAACCACCAGGGGAGAAATGGATCTGTTCGTGGAAGGCGCCCCGCTGCCCCAACACCTGCTCCTTGATACAGCCATGGAGGGGGGTCACTGCAGCCCCAGCGAAGGCCCACTGGCAGAGGGACGCCATGACAGCAGTGGGCTAAATCCCATGCTTGTCTACACTGGTGCTTCAGAGTCAGCAGAGAAGCTAAACGTTGAGCAGTTGCCCTGGGAGTCCCACCAGGGGACACCCCCGGCCAGCAGAGGAGTTGAGCAGTGATGGGGTCCCTGCAGTGAGGGACAGCTGTGCCCTGTGTCAGAAGGAAGGCATGGCCCCCCGACACATGGAAGCGAGAATGAGCCATTCCTCTGGACCGGGGAGACACAGGTTGGCCAAGAGAGTAACTGGACAGAGGACATGCCAACTTAAAGTGTGCCGCATGTGTGTGGATGAATAAAAAGGGGTCACAAGGGTCATTGTGCCTCCCCACTCCCCAGAGAAGGGCCGGGCTAGTTTTCTTAGGCTAATAAAATTGTGCTTCCAAATTATGCCTCCAATTAAGTTTAATTACGCCCAACTTTTTGCCAAGACCTTTATTTCTTTGCCTTTTAGAAATACTCTGAGCATAACATACACGCTGAAAGTCAGATACAGTGCTGTGTCCTAAGAGACGTCCAAACAGCAGACTGAAGCCCCGACACCACGGTTCCCACACGCTGACGTCCAGAGTTCACGGAGAAAGCCTCCCTTGACCACGGAATCACCTGTACTTGAGACCTTTGTGATGACCTGTCACAACTCATACCCATTGCCCTCCTGGAAAGCTTCCCACAGGTTCTCTGTAACCCATTAGAAGTCTAGTCAGAAGAATTTTCAGATCCATTTAAAATAACATTAGACTTACAAATGAAGATGTATTTTTCTTCAAATTCAGAAACAAAATTTCTGAGAAAATCAATTAATTGAATATTCAAATCCTTCTCCAATAGAAAATGTGAGTCCAGGGCATTCCTGGTGGTGCAGTGGGTTGAGCGCCCACTGTGGGGCTTCCCTGGCCACTGCAGCACAAGTTCGATCCCCCACCAGGAAGGAGACCCACAGGGCGCAGCAGACCTCTCCTGCCTCTCGCTGCTCCCTCAGCAGCGTATTTCAGTAGATCCGCCTGTTCTGCTCCCCACTCAGTCTCTGGTGACTCCTCTCATGTCCTCCCCATCTCTGGCCTGCACGCTAGCTCTTGTGTGCATAATAAAATCTTCTAAAAGAAATGTAAACCCAGCCAATCCTGAACTGTTAGACAGACAGGTGTCTCCCAGCCTTCAGGTGCCAGCTGTGTCCAGACTGCCCATCGCTCAGCAGGAGCTGCCCACGGTGCTGTGAATCAGCTTTTACGTAATCTTGGGAGAGCATCCGCGCAACCAGCCACCCAACATGGCGGTCCGCTCTTCCCCTCCCGAGCAACAGCCTCCAGGTCACTTCAGAGGAACACCTCACTGTAACTGGGCACCCTTTCCCCAGAAGCCTTGACCTCTCCTGGGTCAAAGTTGTGTCCTTTACCTCGGACCTCTTACCTTTGGCTCCACAAAATCCATCCACCTTCGCAACAACAGCTCCCCAAGTGCTTGAAGCCATGTTCTCCGAGCCGCCTCCTTCACCGAGCAGATCAACGTCAGTGATTCCCCTCCTCTGACTCGTGGTTTCCAGGCCACCGCCACTCGCTGGCTGCTCCGCAGTGGAAGCGTTCTTCTCTAAGTGCCACTCAGAAAAGTTTTACTCTGAGTAACAATCCGTGGGAGATGCCATGGTATTCTGATGAGAGCTAAATATTGAAACAAAACTCCTGGTTCTGTATCTGGCTCGTGCACCTACCTGCTGTGTGACCCTGAGCGAGCCATCTGACCTCTGTTTTCTGACCCGAACAATAGGAATTAGACCCGACAAAATTACAGCGGCCACTAGAGAAAATGGAAATGATATCGAAGCGCACCCTGAGCACAGTGTTACGACATCGATGACAGCGCTCATCAGTATTGCAGGCTAAAAGGAAATGAAAATGAAGACACGAGATAGTGGGTGGCTTGACGTACCAGGTGAGCATCTGAATATTCTGGAAGTAGGAAGCTGGGCTGCAGGTCCCTGCAGGTCACTTCTCCAGGAGCGGCGTCCTTCCCCCGGCCCCGGTGCAGGCTACAGATTAGTCCGTCGCTTCTGTTGGGGTGTGTGAAGGCGCACGGTCTGTATTTCAAGTATTTCAACTTTGGGAATTGAGCAGTAAAATTTTCCAAAATCCCTAAGTAGTGCTTGGGGGTTCTAATTTTATTTGAAATAAATGATCTCCCAGATCATAAATTCTCTATATCATCAACTACCTCTACTCACAGGTACTGGGGGAGAGATTTGTGTTATTGCTGACACTAAATCTACACCAAACACCTCTTACTCTTGCTGAAGAAATTACCGTGAATGTGGGTGTGATTTAGGAGCGCCACTCCTGAGTGTTGCATGGCAGAGCTAACGTCCGGAGAAAAGACGAGGGGCGGGGAGAGGGAGAGAGGGAGAGAGGGAGATGGAGAAAGGGAAAACGCAGCCCCTGGACTGGCTCTTGTGCCGGCCATGCTGTGCCCTGTCGCCCTCACACTGGCCGCTGTGCGGGTGGCCTCGATGAAGCCATCATCGGAATGATGTGGAAATTGAGGTGATGGGACCTTTAAACCCAAAATACCCCGGGGTGCAAACAGATTTCATTTCAAACTTCAGGGGGAAGCTCTGACTGAAAGGCTCTTCCTTCCCTGCCCGACTTCTCCATGTCTGCATCTGCCAGCTTTGCGCTCTTGGCTTTCGTACCCCGTGGGGTTCTGACCAGGGTGCCATGCTGGTCACAAGGTGGCCTCTCCCCTCCTCTGGCCTCACCTTCCACCCCACCCCAGGCCCCCCAATCCTTCCTCCTGCTGGCAAGGAGGAAGGCGGTGAGCCGGCCTAGGGTGTCCGGGCTTATCTAGTGTTTCTAGACTCAAAATCAGGTTTCTAGTGCCGGGGGCAGCAGTTCTAGAGAGTGGGAGGCACTGGCTTGGTGTTTTTTAAAGAAGGGACTCCAGAACATCTCGGAATAAGTGTAACTGTGATAGAAAGAACCAGCAAGCACGGTCCAGAGGCTGTGAGGCCTTGGCTACCACACAACAGCTACGTCCTCACTGCCCCGTGTGCACAGGTGGGCTCGGGCTGCCAGCCCCTGCGCCAAGGCGCCCCGCCCCCCACTGCTCCTCCGCTAACCCACCGGTCAGTTTTTCCCCGGAGTGCAAGACTTGCTTGAGCTGCGTTTTGCCTGTGTGTGTTCCTTGGTTAGAAGCGAAACTATCCGAGATCTGCCTTTTACTTTAAGACTTTCATCATCTGCAGGATTGCCATCCATTTTGTCCCCAAAGGCGCCATTTCATCATTTTTGACGTCTGTGTGAGGTGCACTGAGATCATCTGTTTCAGCTTCTTCATCCACTCAGCGCCAGTGGGCACCGAGGCTGACCCCTGGCGTGGTTTGGTGGGCAGCCATAAGCACGAGCGCTAAGGCTTCTCACACTGGAGCCTCCACACTTGGGGGTACATATGTAGCTTGATGGTTGTGAGCCTCCCGGCCCCAGCACCCTTTTATGGCGTAAGCTTAACAGAGACCTGCAATGCTCACGAAGAAGGATTAGAGGTCGTGCACACCGAGGCCGCCCTGGTAGCGCAGGGGTTAAGTTTCAGCGCTATCTAGCTATTGGCACCACTGCACCAGCCACCGCACCAGCCACTGTGTCAACCACTGTGTCAACCACTGCACCAGCCGCTGCACCAGCCACTGCACCAGCCGCTGCACCAGCCACTGCACCAGCCGCTGCACCAGCCACTGAGGCCTGAGTTCGATTCCCAGCCAGGGAGTGACCCACATAACACAGCAGACCTCTCCTGCTGTGCCCGCTGCTCCCTCAGCAGTGTGTTTCAGTCAGTCTGCCTGTTCTGCTCCCCACTCTGTCTCTGGGGATGCCTCTCAACCCTCACACCTCTGGCCTGCACCCCAGATCTTGTGTGCATAAATAAATACAAACAAATCTTAAAAAGAAAAAAAGGTTGTGCATGTCTGGGCTGTCATGTCATGGAGACCTAAAAAGATTCCTCAGGGAGGGAAAACATACCGCCCTCTTCTTGTTTTTTAAGCATCAACTCAACAAGTGAAAATTGCTTATGGGAAAACACCTAAAAGTGAAAAGTTGAGATGTATTTCCCCATATATCTTTTATTTCTAAGGCACATTCGATAAAAACTAATGTTTGCCTGCTATTTCCAACTAGACTCAACAGCTAGTGAATACGATTGATGAAGCCCTGTGCATGCAGGTGAGGCAGGCCATAATCACGCAGACTGAAAGTTGGGGAGACCCCAGTGGCTGTATGTCGAGAACATGACCACAGAATCAGTTGTCCCAATGCAAGCATCTCAGTGGGGAGTTTCCTGTTTTTTCAAGTGCTTTGTATCAATGATATGAACAAGATCACATAAATCTTTAATATTCCTAAAACACTTCTGTTTTAACTAAATGTTTGTCATAGAAACCAGTTAACTCAGGCCTGTTTATTCCCTGGCATAGAGATTTACAATGAAAATAAAAATGTAAACAAATTGCAGACTAAAATTTAGATCCATTCAAAGTCTTACACTGAGTAA
Source organism: Galemys pyrenaicus (assembly GCA_019455555.1). Classification (NCBI taxonomy): domain Eukaryota; kingdom Metazoa; phylum Chordata; class Mammalia; order Eulipotyphla; family Talpidae; genus Galemys; species Galemys pyrenaicus. The sequence goes on from JAGFMF010011662.1 coordinate 7,739,913, forward strand.
AATAAAGATTTTAACTCTATAAAACAAAACAAGGAAAAACAAACCAGTCAAACCTCAACATTTCCCATCTGGGCAACACTTACCTCGTAATTAGGGATTTTAAAGTTGTTAAAAATGAAACTTTATTGACCTATTTCATCCATCAGAAACACACACCACAGGACGTAGGTAAATTTCTATTGATTTCAGAATCCTGCTCATGTAGCTCCCTGGATTAGATAAGTTTGTGTAAAAATACCAACACTGTGTCACTGTGGAATTTTAGGTCAGAGATACCAACTGATCGAAGTTCAGTCAGGGAAAGCTTTTTGAGGGAAATTTAGCATTAGGTCTTGAAAGAGGCTCAAGTAATAAGTCACTCAGTCAATCTGCTTCCTTTGGTTTTCTTTCTCTCAGACTTTTTTTTTAACCAAGATAAGAGAGCGACGGCCAGCCAGGAGGAAGAGAAAATGGCGGTTGAGCAGTGGCAAGGAAGTAAGAGCTGAAAGGACAAAAGGGCCACTTGGGTAAAGCTGCACTCGACAGAAGGGGCGTTCCCTCTTCTAAGTCGCAGATTACATGGAGACTGTGCACCTGTACTCGCACAAAACAAGAGTGACGTGCAAAGAGGTGCACAGCAGGTAAGACATTGGTTCTGGCCAAAGGAGCATTGGGTAAAAACTGCTTTGAGCGGTAAGAATGAGAAGCCAAATGTGGCGGTAGGCGCGGCCTTGACATCCCTTGCACATTAGCCGGTGTTTTGTTATTGTTTTTTTAAGATTTTATGTATTTAGGCACACAAGAGCTGGGGTACAGGCCAAAGTCCAGGGCAGTGAGAGGAGTCACCAGAGACAGAGTGGGGAGCAGCACAGGCAGATGGACTGAAACACACTGCTGAAGGGAGCAGCAGGCACGGCAGGAGAGGTCTGCTGTGCCACGTGGGTCCCCTCCCCAGCCGGCGGCAGGGATCAAACTCATGCTGCAGTGGCTGCTGTTTGCTTCATAGTGCGTTGCTTAACCCACTGCACCACCAGGGGGGCCCTCGTTAGCCAGTTTTAAGGACTTGCCGACTCTGTAAGGAAAGCTGCCTGACTATGAGATAAGAAATGCCAGACTGTCCCAGATGGGACTCATAGGCCCAGAAGGAATAAACGTTGGACGTTCATGGGTTAGTCCACTTTGTGAAAATGGGCCGAAGGACATCCAGTCACCAGCTGGCCAGAGCTTCAGTGTTAAAGCTACAGTCACAGGCAAGGGAATGCGGAAGAGTCAGGCCTTGTCCAAAACAAAGACCCAAAGCGAGGTCCCCGCTGCCTGGCTCCAGCTGCTCTGAGAGTGGGAGACCAAGCAGAGGACAGGCGAGAAGGCAGCTCAGAGCCTTCTCTGCAGGAAGTGGGGCCTGGGACAGTCAGCCCTGATTATAACTCATTTCTCGTTCTATACTTTAATTCAGCGATTTAATTCAATCTTGCACATGAGATGGCAAAAGTAGAGCCTGCGTATGAAATACTGTGTGGAAGAACTTAGCAGAATAACAGGGAAGGAAGCTAAATATAACCTTTCAGTAAATTACGCATGTATTCATATAGTCCCCATTAGAATATATAATGTGCTAGAAGTGAGCCTACAGACTTAACCATAATAGAGGGTGTCACATATACTGTTGGGTCCTTTTTTCTTCTTTTGGTTTTTTTAATGCGCCTTTTACATAAGATGCATCCACTACCATACATAAAGAAAATCTGCTTTTTCATTCATGGTGTATGTCAGTTACTCATATTAAATATAAATCTATTAGAATGGGAAATATGCAATCTGAATAGTGTTCTTGTCACCTATGAATTAATTGCCAATTTAAAACTATATGCTATTGTAGGATGACATGAAAGTATTTAGTATGCTTGCCAAGTATTTCTCAAGTCCTTAGAGTGAAAATCATTTTAACTAGTACAAAAAAATTGCAGTGGAGTCTACATAATTATGATTATTCATGCAAAATACTTTCTACAGCTTCTTACAAAAAGTGATTAAAAGATTGCCCTGGGGTGAGGGGGGTGAGAAGAAATGTTTACAAGTTGAGTAGTTTAGGTGACATCATAAGGTATATAAATTCCAGACCTCAACTTAAAAATACAGTTGTTACCAAGTGGAGTCGAAGCTTTGAATTGTGTCAGATTGATGCGCCTTCAAATTTAAGACTTATTCTCCCCCAAAGAGCAGCGTGACAGAAATTGCCATCACCACCTCCTCCCACTACACACCTCCTCCCAGCACAGCAGCACTTCCGAGCTGGCCATGATTCACTTCCTGCTCAAGATGCTCTTCATGTAGCACTGCCTGGCGCTGCTGCCTCTGACAGGGGCCGCGCTTAGAGAAGCTGAGCTGCCAGCACGGGCTACACTGTGGGATTCTTGCAGCACCCAGATCAGAACCCCCGAGGGGTCCTCCCATGAGCCCCACCATGACTTACCGGTGCTCCCAGTGTGATCCGAGGTCTTGTGAGGAACGCAGAGTCCCAGTCCTTTCCCCAGATGATTGAGTCAAGAATTCTGGAGGTGACACGTGACATCCATCCACTGTGCATTGACACACCCTCCGAGCGACCCTGAGGCACTGAAATCTGAGGTCCCTGCTCTGTCTACATCGTGAACGGCCGATGCAGGTTAAAGATGAAGGTGGGGAGAAGGCTGGGCTGTGGAGACGCCTTCCTCTTGGCTTACGCGACACAGTGTCAAGGTGGTGACAGGTGTTTAGAGACTGTTCCTCTCTTTCTAGAACTAGTGTGATGGTCTGGATTGGCCAAACACCCCCCTTTGGGTTCCCATGATCCACCCAGTTCTAATCTGCTCTGGATTTGTCTTTCTCATATAGGAAATAGTCCTCGTCAGGGTCATGCAGTAGTCATCCTTTCTCTCCACTGTCCAGTTGCATAGTCAGCACCGACAAACTTTCTGAGATTTGTGTGTTCGATATAGTCTGTCTGTCTTGCTGGACAAAAACTGACCTCGGTTTGTCTTCCTTTGCAGCCACAGCGGCTATCCCCGTACCTCTGTGACCGCTCTTCGCGCCCCTCTTCCTCAGCCATGACTCTCCAAATCCACCTGCCCTTCAAGGAACAAGCTCATTCCCTGCCAGGCGCTCTCATTGATTGTTCCTCTGCATGGAACTTTCTAGAACCCACCACCATACAGAATGCAAAGTCACTCCCTTCTGGCCAGTCAGACTTTGTGCCCAGTGTCCACTTCTCAGAGCCATCATGGGAAACCACACAACCAACCCAGCCTGCGCTCTCCATTATCCCACTTTACTTGCTTTATCTACTGTCCTGCTGAAATGGTCTCCTTTTATTCATTTCATTATCTGTTCGGGCTCTTTGGACATGAATATAAGCTCCAAGATAAATCATTTCAACCTAACTTAGTCAAGCAAAATCCTTGTTAAAGAAAACAAGAATGCCTCACAGAAATCCGGTAAGAACCACGGGGGCCTGGGAACAGCTGGGACAAGGGCACAAAACGCAAGCCCAGGCTCTCCCTCGCCCATCCTGTCCCTTTGCTCCCGTCCCCAGTCCTGCTTTGTGACGTCTGGAGGTACCTCTGCTTCCATTCTACGTGGCAGAGAACGTGACACCAGTGTCTTGATGTTGAATGTGCTACCATTTCAGCCTCCTCGAGAAAGGAGCGGCCTCATCCACTCCCAGCTCTGAGGCTTCCAGAAAAACACTGCACTTGACCCCATGACGAAGACAAAATGGGCTTCCACGTTTCATGAAATGGAGTTTCTCAGTTGTCGGGCAAGGTGAGTAGGCGGCAAGTGGCAGCTCCTCCAAGAAGGAAGGCCATGAGAGAAAGAGAGGCAGAGAGAGGCAGTCAGAGCCACGATTCATCCCCGCTCATGAGCGCCGCGGGTGCTTGGGTTCTCGGGCACCCTGGCTGAGAGCAGGACAGAGGCGCTGATGTCTGCGAGCTTCACAGCCAGGCTCTAGCCCTCAATGCCTGGCCCTGGCCCCCACCCACACCTGTGTCATCTGGAGAGCCCCTTCCTTCTCTGTGCCTCGCTTTACCCTCCCAACGAGCACCTAGGTCATCGTGAGGCTCCGTCTCTCAGGGAGTGTCCCCGTCTGGCATGGGCGGTGCTCGACCTGCCTTGTTCGCACTCGCCCTGCCTCTGAACGACTTAATACAGCGTCCGAAACCCCCTAGCCATTCAGAAGAACTGTTGACACTGCAGAGTGCCACCCCACAGAACGGTTGCAGCACAAGCGAGCATGCCATCTGCAAATGTACCTGCCAAAGGCAGCGGGAGACACGCCTCGGCTCCCCCAGGCACGCGCCCCAGACGGCAGCGGCCGCCATGTTGGCGCGGAACGGCGTCCAGGGGGTGAGCGCAAGCGGCCTCGCTGGTGAGAGAGCCAGAGAAATGCTTCCTATTAAGGGACGTGTTGGGATCTCTGTGGCAACCTCAAGCTCCTTCTGCCCCTCAAACCGACGTGCAGGCTCTCGGGGACCCTGTGGGAACAAGGCCACGTGCAGGCAGTAGAGAGGACTGCGGAGAACCTGTCTCTCCAGCTGCTGGACCACATAAGTAGTGGCCTAGAGAGAGGAGGAGCGTGGGCCAGGGAGCAGGCGGAGGGCGCTGGAGGGAGCGCTCCCTCCAGACGGCCCTCAGGGTGCAGAAGCAGGTGACCCCCAGAGCTGAGCATGGACCACCTTCCATGGGGAGACCCAGCGGCCACAGGCACGAGGGTGGCCCAGTTGGTAGTGACTCTCGCCAGCACGCAGGACCCCAGCCCCCACACTGCCCTCTTGTGCCCAGCTCTTCACTGACCTCTGCCGGCTGCACACTCGCAAGTCTAAGAACTTGACGTGGCGGCAGCGAGGGCGGCCACTCCCCGTCCAGCAGTGTCCAGACAGGCGCCCGTGACCCCCGAGGGCGCGCCGGCTGCCTGTCACGGAGAAGACCCCACTGCACTGCCCGCACCGGGCTCCGGAGGGAAGGGGCAGCTGGAACCAGGCCGTGGAGGCCAGCACGGGCATCGCTGACAGCAGCGGTCAAGATTGGCAGTGGCACCAGGACCCTGTGAGGTCGACCCGTGGGCAGTTTGTACCGGGAGGAAAAAACGTCCAGAGAGCTAGCCAGAGACCAAGCCCCTTCTGTTTTCCTGTTGTCGTTCTCCCTTCACTGGCCCAGTTTGCTGCTCCTTACAATTCTCATAATTTCCTGCTGGGCACCCCGGGTGGCACAAGGGGTCAAGGCGCAGCACCGTGAAGCATCTGCAGCCACTGCAGCACGAGATTGGTCCCCAGCCAGGGAGGGACCCGCAGGGCACAGCAGACCTCTCCTGCCTCCCGCTGCTCCCTCAGCAGTGGGTTTCAGTGCATCTGCCTGTTCTGCTCCCCGCTCTGTCTCTAGTGAGTCCTCTTAACTCGCTGAGTACCTCTGGTCTGCACCCCAGTTCTTGTATGCAGAAATAAATATTTAAAAAATTATAGTAATTACCCACTAGCAATGGCTGAATCGTCTCCCACCTCCACCTCTTTCTTATGGTCAGACACAGGGACTGTCCAGTGCCTGTGGGCAGTTAAACTCCTAGCTAGTCCCACAACCACTTAAAAAGTTTCTGCTTCATTTGTACTTTGAATAGCCTCATTTTCAGCTATTTGAGGTCTTTTCCCTCTAGACTGTGAAAGTCTTCAAAGCAATTTCAAAATATTTTCAGGGCACAGAAGGAAGCTAGATTTTTTTTAATTCAAGGATTCTTAATTATTATCAACTTAAACACACATTAATAAATCACATGGGGAGGTAACATATTTGTTAAGTTCCCACTTTCTGAAGCAAATAGAACTTCCTCTCAAAGGATAATAATGTAAAAGAATAAGTGGCCCAAAATGAACTCCTTATTAAAAGGTAGGGTTGGGGCCTCCCTGGTGGTGCAGGGGTTAAGACACAGCACTATGAAGCATCCGCAGCCACTGCAGTAGGAGTTAGGTCCCCGGCCAGGAAGGGGACCCACAGGGCGCAGCAGACCTCTCCTGTCTCCCGCAGCTCCCTCAGCAGTGGGTTTCAGTGGATCTGCCTGTTCTGCTCCCCACTCTGCCTCTGGTGACTCCTCTCAATCCCCACACCATTGGCCTGCACCCCAGCTCTTGTATAAATAAATAAATAAATATTTTTTTAGAATATAAAGGGTAGAGTTGTCATTTAAAAAAAAAACAACTAATCAACGTATCTATGCTTTTCGGGTGGTAAGTTCTCACTGGAAATGCCCCTGCATTTAATGTCACATCTAAGGTGACTTTACCAATAATCTGAATGTGTGACCAGAAAAACGTCCGTCTGGCTCTTTCAAGCCACCGGAGACCAAAGATGCTGGACTCGGCTCAGTTTATCCTATTTCATGAGGGCATCACCGCCTCCAGCGACCCAGGTTGCCCCCGGCCCAGACGTGGGTGCCCCTCGGCCCCTCTGCCACCGCCCACCCAGCCACGGCCTGTGCTGTGAGGCCGTGGGCTCCGTCGGGGTGTTCGCTGGCGTCCCCGGGGCGTCCTGGGATGGGGCCCCCACCCTCGCCGGACGCACACGTGATCCGCAGAGCCGTGCGGGCGTCCTGCCGAGCCGGACTGGTTGGAGGTTACTCACAGAGACCCTCTAAAACCAAGGTTTATGCCACTCCGGGCGCCCGAGCAGTGAGGACTGAACCCAGGCAGCTGCCGCGGTGTGCAGGGAGCATGTCCAGCCCCGCGCCCCGCAGCCGCAGAGGCCGGCCAGGACCGTTCCTGCAGAAACATGGCCAGGACCCGTCCAGGCTGGACGTGCGGCGTGGGGCCCGCCCGAGGCCCGGCGCCGTCCTCCGCAGAGAGGAAGACGAGGGGTCCACTCCGCGCCCGGGTCCTGGGGCGAGGAGGCCTGTTTCTTTCTCACTCCAGCCAACATTTCTGCCCGACTGGAGATCCTGGGTTACCTCATTCTTGAAAGCATGCAAACGGCCACAGATGATTACAACTTTTTCCAATTTAAAGGTTGTATAAACACTTACGTATAACTGCAAAGATAATATTTTTTCTTTAATTGTTAGCTTTTTATTTTTAGAATACTTTCAGGTTCAAACCGCTTAGAAGCTACGGTTTATTTTTTTAATTATACTGTTTTTTTACTGAGGTCATGTTGGTTTACAACACAGTAGGTGACTGAGGGGTGCAGGGTCACACGTCCGCAGATGCATGTGACCACCACACCTCCAGCCCAAGCCCTCATCGCCCACCTACCCGCGGGGGCCCCACGCCTTTGCTCCCATCCCGTCTTCTGGGGGCTCCATCCTGCTTGCACGCTTCTGGGGTTTGTTTCCATTCAGTTCCATCTGTTGCCTTTTTTCTCCGTATTCCTGTACGAGCGACATCATCTGGTGTTTGTCTTTCCCTTCTGACTTATTTCGCGGGGCATCGTCCCCACCCAGGTCCGTCCTCAGCGCTAGGCGGAGGCTGCCTCCGGGTGCGTCACATATAAAGAAGGACCCTGCACCCCCCATCACTGAATCTGTGAGAGAAGCACCACATCGCTCTGATTAGAAAAACCCCTGTAGATCCGTTTCCTTGAAGACTCTCCGGAGGCATTTCTGCATCAGCAGTTTGAGAAACAGCCAAGTCGTCCTGCCCATACCTCGGAGGTGAGCCGGCTCCCACCTGGGCTTCCTGCCGCGTCTCTCCAATGAACCAAAATGCATTTGATTTTGCTCCACAGATTCCTACAGCAGTGGGGCAGGGAAGGGACAGGCAGGGGACCACGTCTTTATGTCTTTCTGTCCCAAGATCAAAGCACGAATTTTATCTTGAACCACATTCCACTCCCTTGCCCCCACGCACACTTTCAACCAGCATGTGACTTTTACGCATGGATCTCCAACTGAAAGCATAAAGCATAATAATCATCTCGAGGCTGCCCACCACTGAAACGGCGCTCCAGTTTATTTGTGTTGCCTGTGCTGCTTAAATGGGATTGACTATGTCAGCCCCTTCTTGCCTCTTAACCCAGAATGCTGAGTAGCAGTTTCTGCCCCAGTCAAATCAGTTTAGTGTAAAGCTGCCGAGAGTGTAAGAGCTGTGTGGTGCCCGAGTCCTCTGGTCCGCAGTGCAAACTCTTGCAAAGATGCAGGAGGCTGGGCCCATGTAGCACGTTCCCTGGCAGGTGCTGCCAGTGGGTGCCTGGGCTGGTCTGGAGCTCCCTGTGAGCGTAACTCCCCAACCCATCGGCCCCAGCCTGCTAACAAAATCGCCCATTATGATTAAAACACAGACTTGGATTGTGCAACTAAATATACTCCACATTTCCTGTGATCAGCCAACATATCATATGCTCTTGAGTGATCAGAAGTATTGGCAAGCAGAAGATTTCATTTTCTGAACGTTCATCTCTCGCTGGCCAAGACATAGAATTTTCTAGAAAGTACTGTCCAAAACCATGTTCTTAAACAAGCACTTCCATGAAGGAGTTTTTTCTACCAACTGATTTTACTACTGGATTTAGTACTAAAACAACGTTGATGGTGCCTTGGAAATATAATAAACAAGTAACTAACTCATGAAAAGACAAATCTTTCCAAATACGTCTTTTCTTTACTATTGAGAAGGCGCTCATGTTTTCCTCAAACCAGCGTTGCTTCAAACTTTCAAAGGGAAAAATACCTTCAACCTTCAGAAAGCAACTCAGACGCTTTCATTTCAATAAGCGGACCCACGAGGGAACTGTTACTTGCTAGTGGGCCTGTTGTCCAGCAGAAATTCGAATCTCCTGCTGCCCGTTTCACGAGGGTCCATCATAATCAGATACACATAACCTTTCGAAGTTAGTTTATGTTGGATTATTGCTTCATTCCCCAAAGACTTAGCTATTTAACAAGGAGTTACTACTGACTGAAATGAGCTCGGCAGATAGCAGCGGGCTGTGTACCTCCGCGATGCTGCGGCCCTATAAACACGTGGCTCGTCGGCGTTTTCATTTCGCACGACCGTGGTTTCCAAATGGCTCCATTAATCCTCACGCCCCCGCCCCCACCGCAACCCAGAACCAACAAAATCTTCAGCTTATTTAAGCCTGAAACTTGAGAAAATAATCTTGCCCTCTTCGGGATCCCCAACTGCAGCTGTAGGTACCCCTCTGAGACCCTCCCCGACTTGGTAGACACCTCAGTAAAAGAGTTTTATTAGCATTTAATTTATTTAATTTTGAGGGGATTAGACGCAATGTTAGCATAACTCACTGGGTCCACATTCCACGGTCCCCAACCCAGGACTGCGACTTGCACCAAGAAAAGGACCGTGTGTTTTGAGACCGGCTTTCCACCGTCAGCAAACTTGAGCTTTGCAGCTTGAGGCTTCTCTGGTGGGGAAAGAAAGATGAATAATTTGAGGTTTCTCTGCTAACTAGCTTCTCCAGGAGGAAACAGTGGGGAGCCAAAACCTCAGTGAATCATGCCAACCTGATTCAAGGCAAATATGCCTGCCTTTCCTGTCCCTCGCAGGGTCCATAACTGAGAAATTATCCTCAGTTTATTACACAAGTTGTGTTCCTCACCCTGCACCTCAGAGCTGGGCACTAAGTCAGACGGGAACTCCGGAGTCAGAACCGAGCTTTCGACAGCCTTCCTGATTCTACCAGCCTAGTCAGAGGAGCAGGAACCCTTGCAACGAGGGTGTTCAGACTCCATTTTCAGAGCCCTCACGGTGGCGTCCCACACGCAGAGCCGCCTGGCTGACACGCCCTTCCCTGTCCCCAACTACAGACCTGGCGTTTTGTGTTCTGCTGTCTCCTGGACACTGTTTCCAGAGGCGATCTCCAGCCAGGAAATTAATTGTGAATCATGGAAGGGGGGAAAAAATCCCTCCAAACAAAGAGAATTACCTGCTGGTTCCACACAAATCCGAGCTGGCACTGGGAGCCAGAGCTGGCTCCCCCGCACAGCACCCAGCTCCTGGCATCTGATGACAGCAAGTGGCTCGCCAGCCTCAGCGGCTGCCAACCCTATCAGTAGACAGGCTGGCAACCCGGAAAAAACACAAAGACCAGATTACTGGCCTTGCAAATATCAAGAGGGAGGAACTGCTGCTTAAGAGGCATTTCAGTCATCTTCCCAGTCTCTTAACAGGATTACCCCTAAAAGCCCAGACAAGCCGCCCGCCTGCCCAGGTTCTGTGCCCTCGGGAGAGAAAGCTTCCTGCAGCCTGTTCGCAGTGGCACCTCAGAGCGGGGGCTGCCTGCCCCTGGCGGCCGCTCCAAGGAGGACGTGGTCCCAGCAGAAACCACAGGACACCGAGGTTCAGAGCCTCGCGGGACAGCAGGGAGCCCCGACTCTTGGCAATGGCCTGTGTTTCCCTGTCCTGGGTGCCGCACACCCAGGAAGCCGCGGGGAGGGGGTGGGGGGGTTACTTTCCCCGTGGACAGTTGGAGGAAAGTGGCACCGCGAGAAGCCTGCGGACTGCTGTGGCCCAGTTCCACCTCCCACGACGGTCTCACCCCCACTCGCAAGAAGCCATATTTCTTTGACAGTCCTGATGAGGGTCTCCCTGGTGGTGCAGGGGTTAAGGCGCAGCGCTGTGAAGCATCGCAGCCACTGCCGCCTGAGCTCGATCCCCGCCAGGGAGGGACCCACTGGCTGCTGCAGACCTCTCCTGTCTCCCCATTGCCCCCTCTGCCGTGGGTTTTAGGCGATCTGCCTGTTCTGCTCCCTGCTCTCTCTGGGGACTCTTCTCTCCTCCCACCCCTCTGGCCTGCACCCCAGCTCTTGTGTGCATGAATGAAACAATCTTACAAAAATAAATAAACGTCGCGATAGGATCGCTTTCCATGACGTGTCCCTGGGGCGCACAGTCACGCCCTTCCCAGCCGGTGATTCCGGTGATTCCGCTCGGCAGCCGCAGCCCCGCGTCTCCCCCACACGCCCGGCATCCCCAACAGGCCCCCAAGGAGCCTCGGATACCGCAAATCTGACCCGGCGCTGCGAGGAGCCTTGTCAGAGAGCAGGTGTTTCCTCCGTGCGGCCCAGAGCACCCCAGCGAGCTGCTCGGCCCGACCCAGCCAAGGCCCAGCTCGGGCTCGGTCCCGCTCTGCGGCCAGGTCCCCAGAAGCCGCTGTGGGCCGGGGTCTGCGCCGCGGGGGTTGTGGGGTGCCCGAGTTTCCCGTTCACCCGAAAGTCCTCAGACACATTGTTTGTCTTTCATTATTATAATGTTCCCCTTCAGTTGAAAAAATTAGGTGCTGTAATTCAGACTTTTAATTAAACGAATTAGCATTTGACATTTTCTTGGAAACGCCGTTCCCAGCGTGGCTCTTCCCTGCACCAGCAGAGAGAGCCGCTTCGCGCCGCCTGGGTACCTGCGGGCCTCGGGTGACCGGCGCGCACCGCCGGCAGGGCCAGGCGGCTGCTCACCGGCTGGCAGCTCGCCTGGGCCGCGTCGCTCGGCGCAGAGACCGAAGAGCCGCCACCGCCTGCCCGCCGCAAGCGCACGCTCTGAGGCTGCGTGGGGCCCCGGGGCGCAGACAGCCGCCGCTTCCTGGCCCTTGGTCTGTCCCCGCACGTCCCCTTTGCTCTCCCATCCCCACTGTGCGCTTCCTGCGGCCGCGTCCTGTCCCTCGTGTTTCCGGGACGAGTCAGGGAGGGTGCTGGCTGGGTCCGGAAGGAAGGCCTCGGGGTGGGCCCAAACAGTGGGAGCCTGCAGCTGGAGCGGGAGCCGAGACGCCTCTCCGGTCTCCTGTGACGTCTAACAGCTCCACGGCCAGTCACGGCCAAGGGCCAGACGAAGGCTGCACCCGAGGCAAAAGCCCTCACCTGCCTGCTCACACCCCGTCCTGCCTGCAATGGAGTCAGGGCCGCCCCTGGCGCGCGCCCCAAAACGGTCTTTGTATGTCCGCAAAGAAACAACAACGGAGATGCTTGACTTCTCTTGCTGACTATCCACCCTGGCCGCCCTCTCGCTGGGAAGCTGGGACCCCGAGAATGTGTTCTGTTTGTTGCGTGGGTGCAAAAGCCCAGCAGAAGGAAGATGTTTGGTGAGCTGAGCTGGGGGCCGGCCCTGCCTTCTGGCCGGGGCCCTGCCAGAGACAGCCCCGCCCCCACTGGGGCGCCTTGGCCCAGTGCAGGAGCATGGAGAATCGATCTTTTATGATTCATAAAATAGTTGGTCCTTCACAAAGAATGGAGGAAATAAAACACAAGTGATTGTGTGTGTGTTTGTGCCTATTTGAAAACAAGTTCTTTGATATGCAATACTGATCCTATCGCGGGGAGAAGAGAAAACACTTTAAAGAACGCTTTTTTTAAAAAAAGGTTCCACTTCATTTCATAAAAACCTGAAAAACTCTAGAAGTATATCTAGTTATTCATCTCCGAAGTCACCTGCTCAGCCAAACATTCTTAGCTGTATATCTGTGGTTTCAAATGTTTGCTTTTGTAATAAAACAATTCTAACCTTATGAGACTGTCAGCCCTACAGAATAAGATCAGTTCACTAAAAGCTTTTGCTTTGGTTTTTCAACAAAGCAACAGGAAAAAAATGAAAAGGAAGATGAGGACAAGAATAACATGGCATTCAAGCAACTTGAATGAATATGGGGAAGAAAGTCATAAGAGTGAAGGTATTGAATAATGGTCTGTGATCTTATCAATTTTCAAAAATTAAACAGGTTGAAACTGGTCAGTGTTTAGCTCGTAAATGCGAGGGACTTAAAAAGAGCCTGATGAAAAGCAAATTCCGTGAACTCGATTTTATCTGTGGGCAGATTTACCAACCTGGGGGTTACCGGTATCATCGGATCTTTTGCCCACCAGTGAGTCTTTGTGCTGCCCTAAAACCCCAGGCCACCAGGGTGACCGCCTCTGCCACCTGCCACTGGGCAACCAGTGAAGTCCACCCTTGGACCAGCCACTGCGCAGAGAGAACAAAGACAAGTTCCTTCTCCAAACTCACCCTCAAGGACACGCTTCCCATGTTGACGTCTGACACGCTTCCCTCCTTCAAAAATGTCACTGCTCATGTATTCTGCGCCGGGCAATTGGCCAAGGATGTGAGTACGAGGCGCTTGCTTAATCCTCACAGCACGAAGGAAGCAGCTACTCGCTTGTCCATTGCAGAGGTGCAGCTGCTCTCAAACAGACCCTTCGCACAGCAGTGGCTGGTACCCGGACCTGGGCTCCCTCCCTCCACGGCACTTTGAAGGACACCACGATGGGTCTAGCCAGCATTTCCCCCTCTCTTGACACCGCCCTCCACTTCAGAGATCTTTCTCTAGCAGAGGCAAGCCGAGGATCCAGAGGGAATACCACGCAATCCAGCAATTCCCGTCGTGGGCATCTTCCCAGAGCATGAATCTGTCTACTCAAAAAATCACAGGCTGTGCAGCGTGCTTTCTGGAGCATCGTATGTAGCATGGTTTATGCCGCTGGGGCATGGAAGTGACCGAAACCCCTGCTGACGGAGGACTGGGCCCAGGCGATGTGGTCTGTCTACCCGGTGGAATACTACGCAGGCATAAGCAAAGACAAAATGTTGCCATTTACAGCCAGATGGAAGGCATTCAAGGGAATTATGGATAGTAAGAAAGTCAGAATGACAAGTACCGGACGCTTATATAGCAGACAATTCAAAGCAAAATACTTGTAAAAATTAATAACATTCATCAAATAAAGTCTGAGGGTTATCAGAGATGGTGATGGGGAAAATGCAAATGAGATCATGCATTTAAATGATTTGCACCTTACCGTCCCCTGAGCGAATAAGTCAAAGATTATTCAATAACAGCACATGGAGACCTACCTCGTTCATTTCAAAGAACAGAACAGATCAAGCAGAAGTAGAGCTATCGTATCCCACCACTGCCCAAAGCACACTCCAGGACTAACGAAGTGCTACTACACGCCGAGAGCTGAAGTCGAAATGGCTCTTCACAATGAGCTTGACAGCCCTGCCTGCGCCCGAGAAGAAGCTCTCGGGAAATTAATTAACAGGATATTTTCTTAATTAACTACCAAACTGCAGGTTACAAAGCAAAACTGCAGCGAGTCATGTGTGGTCTTCAGAAAGCTTTGCTGAGTGGGGGAACGACCCCCATGGGGGCAGGGAGGGCTTTGGGTGGGGTGGCCAGCAGCAGGAAGAGGAGCAGCCAGAACACCTGCCGCTCATCTTTCTGAAACTACACCTCCCCATGTAGAATGAGGACCAGTCCCCTAGCAGAGAAACAAAGCTGCTCCCACCCCCAGGTGGGGGGCCGTGCTGCTCTGTCCTTAACAGGAAACGTGCCTCCACGTCCACAGAGCGGGGGTGGCCAGCTTGGCCAGCGGGAGACCCCTTGCCTATGGCAGCCGGGCTATGTCGGGGCGAGAGCACCTGGAGGTGAACACAGACAAGGCTGTTGAAACGCCAGAATCTCCCCGTCTGTGTCAGGGTTCTTCTCAGCCACCTGTTGAGACCCCCCATACAAGGAGTCTTTTAAGACCCCTTCTTCCCTAATGGCCCTCACCATAAAATCACAGTGTCTGGGGCCTCCCTGGTGGCACAAGGGGTTGAGCACCGCACTGTGGGGCTTCCGTAGCCACTGCAGCGCGAGTTTGATCCCCAGCCAGGGAGGGGACCCACAGGGTGTAGCAGACCTCTCCCGCTGCTCCCCTCAGCAGTGTGTTACAATGGGTCTGCTTGTTCTGCTCCCCGCTCTCTCTCTGATGACTCCTCTCACTCCCCACACCTCTGGCCTGTACCCCAGCTCTTGTGTGCATAAGTAAATAAAAAATCTTTTTAAAAAAATCACAGTGTCTGTCTGGGTATAGTCTCTGTAGACAACAAGAGGGTCCACCCCTCACCCCGCCCCCAGAACCGGGGCATCCTCGTGGAGAAGGCTGCTGCTTTGGCATCTACCGATATTCACTTGCCCATCCAGACCACCTATTTGTGGGGTGCTCGCCACATGCCACATTACTAGCTGAAGCCCGCTCTCATTTAGGCAGGTGGACAGAGTGCACCAGAGACATGCACCGCAATTCTGGTTTTAAGAGAAAATATCGAGAGCCAGAAAATGTTCCCACAGATTTCTTTCAAGATTAAAAACTCTGCATTGCCAGCAGCAGTGCCTCACTCCAGCACCCAAGGGAGCCACGGGCCCTGGGAGCACCAAGAAGGCCACCCCGGGGGCCGGGTCCTTGCAAACCCCCAGCTCCCTGGACTCGGGGCTTGCGATCTCGGCCTGCGCTGCCCGTGGCTATCACTGAGGGGGAGTGGCTTCACCCGGTTCACCCTTCCTCACCGCCTTCTGGGAGGGAGAGGGCTTTGGAGGAAACATCAATTAATCCCCAGGACAAGAAAGATCAATGAGATTTCACTGTGTGAAGCTGGCCATAGTCTTCTTTCCATTATAAGTATCGAAAACCCAACAGCAAAATCTATAATCTATAACTGGTTTTTAAAACAGGTGTGGACAGTCACATAGCATGCATGATGGTAGGGAAAAAAAGGAATATCTATTATCATGAGC
Source organism: Galemys pyrenaicus (assembly GCA_019455555.1). Classification (NCBI taxonomy): domain Eukaryota; kingdom Metazoa; phylum Chordata; class Mammalia; order Eulipotyphla; family Talpidae; genus Galemys; species Galemys pyrenaicus. The sequence continues at coordinate 7,755,405 of JAGFMF010011662.1, forward strand.
AGCCTTGGGTATGTTCCAATCGTTTCCTTTTCCAAGCATAATGCATTGCGTAATGCAGCCCTTCATGTATTAGCGCGCCCTGATAGAATCGTGAATATTGAGGGAGCAGAGAGAGGGAGAGATCAGAGGCCTAGCCCACTAACAGGAGCGAATTAACATTTGGTCTGAAGCCTGGGGGAGTGGGGTCCCCGGGACTGACAGCAGGAGGCAGGGAGAATGGGGGCATGCAGAGGCGAGCATGGGCTCCCCGGCAGGACAGGTGGCCCCTGGGGTGCAGAAGAGGCAGGTGTTCGGGCTGCGTTCTGACTTGGCAGGGACGGGCCAGGAGGCCGCTGAGATAGGTTTTCTATCTTCACGACTTCAGAGGGTCCCAGTGCCTCTGTCAAGCACAGGCGTGCGGGGAATGACACCCCCCTCCCAGGTCTGTTTCTCTCCTTTGTGCTACGTTGAGAGGTGGAACGATCTTCCCTCAGCTCCCTCACTGGCTGGCAGCAGCACTCACTGTGTCCCTGGGGCTGGCGCTGGCAGAGCTGTCTCATGGCGGTCTGCACAAAACCTGTTTACCGCCACAGAGAACTGAGTTGCCCTGACATCATGCACAGACCCACTGCATCCATTTTTTTTCTTTCCTTGGACTCCTGTTTTACTGCACTTCTATGTGCGGCGACATGCCAGTCCTTGCAAGACGCCACCCTCTGGTGTGGCATGACGGGGAAGGCAGGTAGATGTTCTCCCTGCCTCCTGTCTGAAATGTACAGAGGTGTTTTTATGGGACTTCTCCAGAGAGACAGAACCAAAGGGATGTGGAAGGGTGGGAGGATGGATGGATGGATGGATGGATGGATGGATGGATGGATGGATGGATGGTGGATGGATGGGTGGGTGGGTGGATGGGCAGGTAGGTAGGGAGACAGAAAGATAGATAGATAGGCAGATATTGATTGGAAGAAATCAGCTCACACAGTTGTGACTGGCAAGTTCAAAATCTGCAGGGTAGACCAGCAGACTGGAGTTCCAGAAAAGCTGATGTTGCAATTTGAATCCAAAGTAATATAGAAACAGATCCTCCTCATAGGCTCTCAGTCTTTTCTCTTGGGGCCTCGAACTGACTGGATGATGCCCACCCACACTGTAGAGGAGTTAACAGATGAACCTGAAAAGGAGCGTTCAGAGGGGGAAAGAAAAGGCACAATCTTGGTATGTAGGAGAGAGACAGACGCAGGGCGAGAGCCCTCCTGGCAAGTGCTCTGTGAACACATCAGCAAGCTCAGAGCCACGGACGTGCAGGGTCGGGCTTGCAGGGGTGCAAGGGGGGCCCTCCTGCTCTGGCGGGGGCACGAGGGGGGCCTTCCTGCTCTGGCGGTGTCTTTGGAGCCCACCAACCCGTGCGCTGGAGACTGGTCATCCCGTTACGTAGGTCTCGTTTTATTTCGTGCTTTTGCTTCTAGCACAGGAAGATTCTTACGTGTAGTGCAAATGCTAAGCGACCGTATCGGGAAGCCTGGCTCAGACACACCTTTCCCCCAGCGTTATTTTAGACGCTCGCATCTAGGCTCTGCTCACACAGTGCCAGACCGCCGATGAGAACTGAAGGGGACATCTCAGGGAGGCTTTCAGCCCTTTGGTGCTTGGCGTCGTGTGTGCTGACTAAGACGGACTGCGGTGACCCCTAGAAAACAGAAGTTGCTTTGAAAAATAATCCACGGTCATGACTGTAATTGTTCCCCGAGCTGCTGAATCTCCAGGCTGGATTTTGGGGCGCAGAGCGTGTGTGGCCCACGCAAGAGACTGTGCCAGCAGCCAGTGGACACAGGCAGAGCCTCTGCTTTCAGTAGTAAAGATAGGGTGAAATTTTGATGAGGAAATTTTTTTTCCTATCTGTCATTAAGAGAAACCTGTCACAATTTTTCAGAAGCTATTTTCTGCTTTCCCCACTTGCTCTGAAGCATCTGGTAGAAACAATATCCTTTCTCCTCACACCTTTCTGGAAGCTCGCGGGGGTGGAGGGATAGACAGTCTATGCTGCGAGAGCGGAGACATGTGAACCCTCTGCCTTCACCACCCAGGTAAGCAGCCTCCATCTGAGCACCGGTGCTCCAGAAGACGCATTACCCCGCCCTCTGGGCCACAGAGGAGGAGGAAGCGCGACAAAGCAGTAATCTCTAGTGCAGGGAAGTTCTAGCTTCATAAATTCCAAATGATGTTTGAGGTTTTCAAGCTTTCATGTCATGTTTAAAGATATTTCCTTCATTTTGGGGGCCTCCCTGGTGGCACAGGGGTTAAGTTGGAGCATTATGACGCTATCTGGAGCCAGGGAGCTGACCCACAGGGTGCAGCAGACCTCTCCTGTCTCCTGCTGCTCCCCTCAACAGTGGATTTCAGTAGCTCTGTTCTGCTCCCTGCTCTGTCTCTGGTGAATCCTCTCACTCCCTGCACCTCTGGCCTGTACCCTAGTTCTTGTATGAAAAACTAAATAAAAATAAATCTTAAAAAAATCTTATTTTCTCAAAGTTAATTTCAGAAAGAAACATCTTATTAAATTAAAAGGAGCATATCAATAATAAAACACCTGGAGGTTTTTAAATAGCAGGTTGAAAATTAATATTTATTAAATATAAAAGTCCAGCAAATATCTGCCTGATGATTAAGTCATGTTTAGAATTTAGACATAGCTCAATAAACTTTACACCATATGTATGTCTAATTTCTATTAAAACAAAAACGGAGTTCAGAACCTGGTGGTCTATAATGGTTTTAAGAGTCCATGACTTAAAAAAAAAAAAAAAGAGCCCATGACTTTAGAAATGTAGCTTAACTATCACACTTTTAGATAAATTATAACAGTGGATTTTCTTTAATATTCTATGTAAGTCAGAAACTTTTCTTATTGGTCTCAAAATAAAAGTTTACAATCATTTTAATAAGAAGGATTTGATAAGAAATGAAACGAAGAGCTTGAATTTCATTAAGTATAAATCAATTTCTTTATTAGAATTCCTTTACAAAAGGTATTAGGTAATTACCCCGTTATATTGTAATTCATGCACATAAAATATCATAGCAATGAAGGTTAATTGAAGCTCCCTCCTCATCACTGAAAATGTCTCTAAAACCGCTTTGTCTTGGGCAAATTAAAACAAAAGATATTTTTTAATAAATGTTCATTTAATAAATGATAATAGAGCCATACTAACCTCAGAACTGATGCTTCCCGATATATTTAAAGTTTCGTTTTTAATATTCCTCATTTATTTTCCAGACTTGTTTTATATCAAGCATAGTTCATATAGAGAGCAAATAAATTTATGAACCGTATTTTGTTTTCTTAATATAGAAATCCAAGAGAAATAAAGATTACTAAGTAGAATTCTAATGGCTTGATTTTATAGTGTACAATTTAATCCCCCTTTTTCTTATGATTTTATTCTAAACTTACACAAATAATTGGCAGTATAAAATGGTTTTTTTTTGTAGTATGTTAACAATTGTATCATATTATCCTGGGTTTTGTTAACAATAAAACTTGTATTTAATTTCTTTGTTATTGTTCTGTATTTTGTTAAACTTTCTAAAGGTGATCCAGTGCCAGCTCCCAGAGTGAGGGGGGAGGAAGGCGGGGGAGGTGGGTGGACCGTGGCAGCAAACATCTAATGCGGGGTGACCCAAGCCCTCACTCACAGTCTTGTAAACCAGTGTTACCTCAATTTTAAAAATGATACAATATTTTGAAAGTAACCCAAGTAAAAATGTAGAACGTGTCCCTTTATTAGTAAAGGAAAAACACATATGAGCTGTGTGTACATTGCATTTTATTTCTTTAAGATCTATTCTTGCACACAAGAACTGGGGTACAGGCCAAAGGTGTGGGGGTGAGAGGACTCACAAGAGACAGATCGGGGAGCAGAACAGGCGGATGGACTGAAGCACACCGCTGAGGGGAGCAGCGGGGAGGCAGGAGAGGTCTGCTGCGCCCTGTGGGTCCCTCCCCGGCCGGGGATCGAACTCGTGCTGCTGTGGCTGCGGCTGCTTCATAGCGCGGCGCTCAACCCGGTGAGGCCCCCGCAGGCCTACACTGCACTGTGAGGCGTCACAAGGAGGCGTGTGCACGGCCGGAAACAACCGCAGCGTTCTCTAGCTCCTTTTGGAGTCTGGTCTGGGGGTCAGCTCCCCCGCTTACTGCGAAGCCACTAGATGTGAGCCCAGGAAGACGGAAGCAAGCGTGAAGAGAGTCACAAGGATTCTCGGTTTCCACGACAACGTAAGGGTAAAACTGGACAACAGGCACCAGCGGAAGTAGACAAACAGCGGGTCATCGCTACAGGCCTCACGCGGACTTCAAAGGGTGCGCAGCGCGGCCGCAAGCAGTGCCCCGGGAGGAGGCGGCCGAGCAGGAGCGTCGTACACGTGCCTACAATCACGTTCTACAACATTTGTAGAGCGAACTGCGAGGACAACCTCTCCTCTCCTCCTCTCATCCAGCCCAGTCTTCTTTCACGGCCCGCGCGGGCAGCAAATGCCTGGACTTAACGCGAGAATAAGAAGAGACGTTCTGACTAACAGAAAAGCAAAATCGTGGCCGAGAGGACCCCGGGGAATGAGTCACCGACCCGGCATGGGGCCCCCGGGCCAGGCACCCCCACGCCACCGCACCCCTGCGGCCAGGCACCCCCAGGCCAAGCATCCCCGAGGCTAGTGCACCCCCGTGGCCAGCGCACCCCTACGACCAAGCACCTCCGGTCCACGCACCCCCGCAGCCATTGCACCCCCGGGTCAGGCACCCCCGCAGCCAGCGCACCCCCGGGTCAGGCACCCCGCGGCCAGCGCACCCCCGCGGCCAGCGCACCCCCGCGGCCAGCGTGCCTGCTCAAGGCCCCGTGCTTCCTGGTGACACGGCGTTGCTCGTGGCCCAACTCGGGTACTCTGCAAACTGCTCGCGGCGGGGCCAGGGTCGGAGTCTGCGCTCCGCTGTTCTGCCCGGCTGGCAGCGGGGCCGCTCTTCCGTCCCGAGGCCCGCCCCGCCCGGTCAGCTCCGGCTGTCTGGCCGCCGCCGCCTCCAGGCCCCGCGCCTGCTCCTGCGGCTCACGATGCCCACCGGCCCCGGGCCCCGCACCGCGATTCACGCGGAATCCACAGCCCGGAGCGCGTACAGCAGCTGCCGCCGTGTCCACCAAGGCCTGGCGCCTCTTCGCCGAGGCTCCTGGCTGCTTCTCGCCCCGCGCTGGAAGTCGGACACCTCCCCAGATTCAGAAACGAGTCTGGGCCACAGAGCGGGAAGTGGACGGCGGAGCGGGCTCGGTGACCCCGCGGGGAGGCTGCAGGCGCCGCGGGCCGGCCCGGGCTCGCCGCCTGGTGTCGTTGGGCTTTATTTTACCTTCACTCACTTTTGACACTCAGGACAGAGTGACGTGAAACGAAGAAATAAGAGAGGAAGCGCTGCCCTGGAGACCAGGGAAGCCGGCCTCGAGCCGAGGAGCAGCAGCCCGCGGGAGGCCCCGACTTCGCACGCTGCCCGGCGGCGCACACCCCGCAGCGTCCTCCCGCAGCCCCAAGCCCACGCCCGCCTGGAGGGGCTTTGTAGGTCCGTCCCCTTCTGACGCTTGAAATTCCTCCTGCTGAGAAATGTCTGTCGGTGTGTGGGTTTTTACTCTCAGATTCAACTGTGCTCGTTTTAAGGAGAAGCTATCATTTAAAACTCCTTGGAAAAGAAGATAATGCGCACACCAAAAAGCAGGCATTGTTTTATCTTATTTTTCTAATTTCACATCATTCACTTTCTCCTTCAGCAGTGACATGAGGAGCGACCCTGGGTCATGAGTTGGGGGCCTGTTGGCTCTGGGGACTTGCAGATACCTGGGGTAAGAGGAGGGGTCGTGTGTGCGTGCGTGTGAGCGCACAAGTGTGCTGTGCATGCGTGTGCCTGCAGAAATAGGTGCATGTCTTACCCAGTGCGTAAAGACGAGCAGACATGGGTGTTCCTGCATGTGTGTGCACGTGTGTGTGCTCTGTGCAAGTGTGCATATGCGCATGTGCAAGCATATAAGTGTGCATGCAGATCGAGGAAGACAAATCTCGATACGTGCTTCTCTCAGTAGAAGGGGGAACAGTGAAAGGATTTCTGTCCCCAAAGCAGCGTCACTGCCCTGGAGCCCGGCTCCCAGCACCCAGCACCTGCTGCCTGGCGACTCTGGCTGCGATCAGTCAGTAGCCAGCAGCAGCAGGCAGGGCCCCAGGGCAAGGCGGGGCCAGGACGAAAGCAGAGCGTGTGCCCGCATCCTGACCCCCTGGGCACAGCGGGGTTGCAACCAGGAGCCCAGCAGCTAAGGTGAGGGTGGGCACAGCCCAGCAGGAGGCCCGCAGCCAGGTCAGGTATGGTGGGGTGTTACAGGGCAGGGAGGGGGCACCCCAGAACCCCCAAACCTGCCCTCTCTGAATGGGTTCTGCCATTCGCTGCATCAAGATAAACATATAAGGCCTTTAATGGAAAGGAACTTTAATACAATTAGGGAACAATACAGAAAGGACAAAGAACATAGTAAGTCAAGCACCCAAAGTTACCCATCTCCTCGAGGCTCAAAGTCCAGCCAAACAGGATTGGCCCAAAGCAAGGGCTGAAAGCTGCCACAGTCTAAGGCACCTTCGGGGAGACCCATAGAAAAGGGTCAGACAAGTCTGAGCGGAAAAGAGCAAAATAAAAATCAAGATGAAAGCTGCCACTGTTAACCTCCCCACGGGTCTCTCACCGCATCTGTTCCAGCCAGTCCAGGATCGAGGACAAGCGCAGCTTCTCATGTGTCTCTGCTCCACGTGCCTCCTCCAGGCCGCCTTGCTGCTCTCCCTCCTGCTTCCTTCTTCCTCCCTGCCTTCTATCCTCCCATCTCCTCTCTGCAGAATCTTCTATCTGTGCTCAGCTCCACCCACTTAGGGCGGAACCCGGGATTCTGGAACCTCCCCTTTTCCTGGGACCCCCCCACACACACAGGGGCAGCAGGGACCTCAGGCTGCGGCAAGCACCGAACTGTATAAAAGGACACGCCCTCTGGAAACACAAGCTTCTCTCCTACGGTGTGTTTGTTTGAACCGACCAGGATGTGAGTTGGGCAGAGGAAGGGCTCTTCCTTAGCTGTGTTTGCCGTGTGTCCCGGGCCCCAGACACGGCCTACACATCAAAGGAGCTAATTCAAAGTCCTTGAGCTTGTCAAGCTTTTCTGCAAACCTCTCAAATTCCATCTTTCAGCGTAATAGAACTTCCTGCAGAATAGAAATCAAATATTTTGTTTACTTGCTCTCAGGGCAAGAAGGCGCTCTAAACAGCCCAACAACCAACGGCGACTGCAAACCCCCGGCCACTCAGATGCAGCCTGCCTCGCATGCAGGTGACCCAAACACAGGATTTTCAAAAACCGCAGGCTCCCCGGCACATTACCTCCTCCCGCATTACGGAATGTCTTTGCTTCTCCAAATACCCAGAATCTTTTTCTTTATCTCTGGATACAGGAGACCAACACATCATGGCTCACGGGTCTTCCAAGAATCGCCAAGTAACTCTTAGTTCTTGGAAAGACTGTTCCTCATCCAATTTTCTGAGCTCGGGGCTGTGTGCTCAGTGCTCAGCTAGAAATTTTGGAGGAAAGCAATCTTTCTCAGGGTGGCGATTTCAAGCGACTGACTGTACTCGGTAGAATATATTCCACCACCGTCTGCCTGCACGTGTGCTGCGCAGGGCTCCCCACCCACCCCACAGACATCCCATCCTATCCCGCCCCAGCCCTCCGCAGGCCAGGGCTATGCAGCACCCATCTGTCTGGGATCGCCAGCCTCTGGGAAACACGGTCAGTCTTCAGGAGGCTGGGAAGTTCGCCTCCTGGCTGGGCGTGATGGCAGCAACGGGAAATTTCCCAGGAGGATTTAAGCTTCTAGGCACTGTTCAAGTCGATTGCCAAGCACCCTGAAGAAACATACATGAACGTGTTTCTCAGTTTTATGCTTGGGCTCTACAGGGAGAATGGAGTTAAGTTGGGTTTTTTCCCGCCCTCTCGCCACTGGCCCCTACAGCTACCGCCTGCAGCCTCACGTCCTTCCTGGGGTGCAGACACCTGGCTGGGCATGGGCACGTGCACGTGTGAACACCTGGGCAAAGGAGTGGGTGGGAAAGGGGCTCCCCAGCTCTGGCATCGTATGTGGGCGATCTCACTCTAGAGCTACTCGGCTAAGTTGCGGCCTCCCCGCCTGCCGGTCTGTCCCCTGGTTCAGCATTAAAGGCCTGTGAAATGTACCAAAGTCTCCAAAATTCTCTTTTCCTTTGCAAGAATCAACAATGAACCTACCAGCTTGGGGTGGTCGCGGGGTGGTCGCGTGACAGTCTAAACATAAACGAGAGTTAAAGGAAATGGGGAGGGAGGCAAATCTGAAAAAATATGGGATTCTGTGTTATGGCAACTAAAGGTTCAGGGTGAATCAAACTGTTTGCCCTTAACCCCTATAGTTTGGCCTCCCGTATAAATCTAAGCAAGATGAAAGGCAGTGCAGCTGACTCTCAAAGTTTTGTGAGCCTTTTATGGGCATTATTTTGCTACATTCTAAAGAGCCCTTCAATTTGTAGGTGCTTTAAAGATCAAATAAAATGCCTAATGGAGGTGAGCAATATATTAATGACATTTTAGGTTTATCAAATAACTAGACTACAGAGAATGCAAACAGATTATTCATTTCTTCAACAACTTTTACTGAGAGGACTAGTTACTAGTCCAGACGGCTAGTACTCAGTGTCTTTGGGCTGTTCCAATATTTTTCTCATAGTCTTTGATAAGATATTGCTGATGTTGGTGTATCATAATAATTTATTTCTTGCCTGAGGTTTAAAAATACACATTTCCACGGTACTGTGTGACAAAGCAAATGGCAAATCCAAAGTTAAATGTAACCATGGAAAGGTTGCTGAAGGTGGTAGAGTTCCTCTTTAAAAGTATAGATAAAGGGGGGGTTTCTTTTGTGCATCATGGTGAGACAGCAGAGTTATGGCTTCAAAACAGATCTTGTAGATTTACTAACCCAGACTCACAAGATGGCTTGAGCAAACCTGAAGTCTAGTTAACAGGATAGAGAGTGGACAGAGGAACAGCTGAAACACCGCCATGAAGAATCATCATGCAAACCCTGACAGTGGATGCTCGACAGGAAAACAATGCAGGGCTCCTCTGGATACCCACGGCTATGGAGCGGCAGAGAGGGGTGCAGGGGCTCTGGAGCAGCAGAGAGGGGTGCAGGGGCTCAGAGAAGGTAGGATGGGGAAACCTGTTGGCCAAACTATAAAAGACACTTTGAGAACAAAGATTAGATGTTAAATGCTATTAAGGAACTAATGTCATATTTTTAGGCATCATCACTGAATTGTGACTGTACAACTATATGGTCTTATTTCTCTGCAAAGCAACCTGAAATATTCAGGGGTGAATGTCAGCCTGTCAAGCACGTAACAGACACCAAATTCTCAGCCAAAGAATGGGTCAGAAATGAAACCTACGTGATCTATTCTAGCAGGCTGGAAAGTGTCTGAGCCCTCAAATCTGTGTCTGCATTCTGACTGCAAAACCTGTGAGGGTTACTTTTTGTGACCCCCCAAAAAGGGCCTTTAAGTTTGCGATGATGTCTAGGGTCTGACCTGGGGTGATTTCCCGAACTCTCCGCATCAGCCCTAGAGGCAAGCACAGTCAGAAGATGCTGACACTCGTAGAGGGCAGAGGAGCGCAAAGTGGAGGAGAAAGACGTTGGAAGGCACCACCTGAAGACGAGAATGTGTGGCCACAGCCAAGGACACCTCCCGCCACCAGAAACCGGCCCAGCAAAGAGCATGTTCTCACCCACGCCTCCCGCAACACCAGAATGACAGCGCCTCAGGCGCCCACCCCAGCACCACCAGAGCACGCCCTGCAGGAGCCGGGTCCCGCGTCTGCGGCCGTCCCTCACAGCAGCCATGGGAAGCCATCGCCGGCAAGTACGGGATTTTATGACAATTCTCCCTCTCTCGGAATGCTTGGAAACCTTGAGAATAAAGACAGGATACGCGTCAGTATTTTATGCATGAGAATCAACTATAGTTGTTTGAAGGAAAAGCAATACTATTTGGAATTCCTTCAAAAAGAAGATGATGTATACACCAAAATGTAGGCATTAACACCTGATTCAATACCAGTGGCATCAAAATTTTAAAAATCCTCTTTTCCTACTTGTTTATTTCTAAAACATCTCTCTTTTTTGACAATTATTAAGTTACTTCATGTGTAAGCTGGTGAGTCATGCGTTATGTCATAGAAATAAAACTGTATAGGAGCTAGCCTTTCAAGAACCAATTATAGTGATGGAAAATGGCACTTGAATGATTTCTGACTTTTTTAATATTGTGTATTCCGAGTCATTCTTAATTTGTAAACTGTGTGTGTGTGTGTGAATATCCTCTCCTCCGAAAATTATAACATAAGTTACCCAAATGTACTGTCATAATCAGAGTGTATTTTGGCAAAAAAAGATATTGGCATGAAATAAAAATTGTGGTTCAGACCCTTCAAGGACTCTATCATATTTTGTATGAGTTTTTTCCATCACAAGATATTTTGGCTTGGAATTTAATGACCTACAAGAGCAGATGAACTGTTATATCATCACGCTAAAGGAAGTTGAACAGAATATGTCTAATTTATAATGAATTTTCATATTAATTTCTTTTTTTCCATGGCTCTGGATTCTGCAGTGTCGATAAACCAGCAAATGGTTGGCACAGATGTACAAGAGTAATCCAGTAGAATTTATGAGCAGCTTGAAGAGAAAAATTATCCAGTCACCCTTTTCTAAGCCAACTTTTTTCTATAAAAAAAGCACATATTTTAATGTTTGTGTGTGAAACAGAATTTATAGGTAGAGAATTGGGAATGGAGGAAGCCACAAGCAGAGTGAAGTTGGGGAAATATTTAAAGACAGTGGATAATCCAAAATGTAATTGCATTTGGAATGCAAATTTGCTCTTACATTTTAATGTACCTGAATCTGATGCTCTTGTAATTCACAACTGAAATAGAATTACAAGTCTATATTTCAACCAGGTCTTGAAGATCTGGGAAAATGCCTACCTTTTACCACTTCCCTCTATACTCACTTTTCTTCATGTTCTGGCCCAGGTTGGGAAGAGCTGACCCGTGTGTGAGACAGGCCCAATGGGTTCTCCTCCCACAGAGGTGACTGTCTCAGACCTTCTGTGAGTGAGTAGAAATGGAAGGTAAAATGCCTGGGGTTGGGGAAAATAACATAATCTAAATGACGACCCTGCCCAAAGCAAGGTGCAAATTTGACAACATCTTAATCAAAATATCAACAATATTATTCAAAGAAAATGAACAAAAAGTTGAAATTTATACGAAACTACAAAGGGTCTCAACTAGCAAGACCAATCCTGACAAAAAGGGAAATGAAGGTATCAGGTTACCTGACTTCAAACTGACCCCAAAGTCACAGTAATAAAACAACTTGGTATTGGCACAAAGATGTAGTCTAAACACCAGAGTTGCAGCGTAGGCCAGAAGAAGACCAATGGCACAGAGCAGGACGTCCACTAGTAAATCCATGTACACACCTGTTCCTATCCACGACAGAACAACCATTGACCAGACAATGAGGAAAGGCATCCTATTCAGTGGTGCTGGGAGACTGGTCGGTGACACACCAGAGAATGAAACTGGAGCTCTCTCTAGCCCCACACAAATATAAACTTCAAATGGATTAAATCCATTAAATTCATGTATTTACACATAAGACTGGCACCAGTGAAATATATAGAAGAAAACACTGACAGTATGTTCCACGCCATTGATGATGAAGATGATTTTGGACTCTCGACCCCTGTGCCAAGGGAAATAAAAGCAAAAATAAGTAGTTGTAATTACCTCAAGTTGAAAAGCTTTTACATGATTGGAAAAAATATGTAAGATTATTAGAAAAGAAAACCTACTGAACAGAAGAAATGCCATATAATCTACAACCAATGACTTCATAGCTAAGATTTATTTAAAAAATGCAACTCAACAAGGGCAACACAACAACCGAACTAATAAACGGTGGAAGATATGAACAGACAATTCACCAAAGACCATACCCAGAGGGCCAATAACGTATGAAAGAAAAAACGTTCATGGGGCCTCCCTGGTGGCGCAGTGGGTTAAGCAACGCATTATGAAGCAGACCGCAGCCACTGCAGCACGAGTTCCATCCCTGCTGCCGGCCAGGGAGGGGACCCACATGGCGCGGCAGACCTCTCCTGCTGTGCCCGCTGCTCCCCTC